>JAMAKE010000176.1:0-31157 GCA_023628695.1 Nectriaceae sp. PG4201 | reverse complement strand
AGCCACTTGTGGCTTTTAATGAAAAGTGGGTTTTGCCGTGCGGTTAGTGATATCTTGCCGTGCGATTAGGAGGACTCAAAAAAATTGACAAGGGTACTGTTTGTCCAGAACACGATCTGATTGGCTGAGGCCTCACGAACACACGTGAAATCCGAGAACCGAATCCTACCATGGATCTTAAATCGCCCTATGATTTACTTAGAACCTAAGAGCAAGATAGCTTTATAAGTTAATATTATCTTAATTTAACCCTAAGCGACTTGACACAATGTACTGTGTTAGCTAGCAACCGACGAACGGCAGTGGACAGGAAATGAGCGGGGCGTTCATAGGATATAGGGTAATTATAGACTAGGAACAAATGCATTCTATATTATGAAAATCATAATGTGCACACAGATCTAAAGCTTTGATGCCTGAGTCTTCTTCCATATGCTTCTGGCATCTATTATTGCGGGTCGCAAGTGATGTAGATGATTCATCTCGCTGTTCCGAGCCCCGTTCCATAGAGCTTCGTATGGAGTCACTTTAGCTCTCGCTAAAGCACTATCCATTTCGTATTCAGTGTAGCCATAACCTTCTATAAATTGCGGAACAACTGCCAAGAAAGTCTCAATCGCGTCTCCGTAAGCTACCTTCAGGAAGGCTTGCTGGGCCTGGCTGACGCACTGCTCTCCAACAAGATCTCTGAATGCATTCTGCAGAATAGATAGTGAAAACTATTATCGGAAAATTGATCAGTTCCAAGCATAAGTATCATTCGCAATTATAAACCACGTAAGGTCGCATAGAAAATTAGAAGTGGTCCACTCACAACTTGAGCCAGGGGCTCTAATTGGTCTTTGAACTCGATTGCTGAGCTCGTAACTATTTCCCACAGGGCCTTCCAGTAAACAAGCTCACAATAAGCCATCGTTAGGGAGTGGACAGAAAAGCTAGTGTCTTTCTTTCCTTCTGTGTCATCCATATGGGCTTTGATGAGGAGAGTTAGGCGTCGTTCCAGTACCCATCTTTGATTGTCGTATAATAACCAAGCCTTCGCGTCTGGCACAGAGATACCGTCTTCACGGCAGGGATTTCGGAGCATACTTAAAGGTGCAAGGGTTGATAAGGACCTTTCTGTTCCTCTACACAAATTAGCCTCTGGCTGAATGGAAACGCAGAATACTCACTTCCTGTAGTGTTTCAACATTGCCCTTGGGATTTGCTGCGCTAGAACGTAATTGTCTCCCTCGTAAGTCACTGCGTTCACAGAATTTGCATAAATCCTTCCAAATCCTGAAAGTGCGCTATATCCATGCCCACCACAAGCGATTCTGCATACTTCAACTCCTTTTGAGGTAATTTCCGTGGAATAGATCTTTGCTCCGACAGTCTGAAGATGAAGATCTTCCAACTGCGAAGTATCACCTGTTTTCAAAGAATTTTCGCTATATCGATCATATGCCTCTTTGATTTTACGACCGACTAGAATCAATGCTGTTCCCTGTATATCATATCAGAAAGGAGTCATGTTTTCACATTTGAGGGATCTTTGTCTTGCTTCTGATCATACCTTAGCGAGGAGAGGCAGCAGCCTAAACTTGACGCTCGCATAGTTGAAGACTTTGACTTCGCCCGCCAAGTCATTTCCGCCAAACTGCTTCCTGAAATTTGTATAATGATACGCAATGACGACAGCTTTCACCAGATCGAATCCAGTAATTTGCGCCATGAGAGCTCGCACCGTGACCATGGAGCCGTAAGAATGTTTAGCGTTTCTAGGGGCGCTGTAACTTCCATCGCGGCAGACTTGTGCATTTCTGGCAAGCATCTGAGTCCGTGGAACACGCACATGATCAAATCGCATAGCTCCGTTATCTACACCGAGCATACCTTGAAAAGCCTTGGGACCGAGTTCGTATATCTCCACTCCAGGCATCAGTTCCTGGGTCTCGAGATTGCGAATTTGTGTTAGGAAAATATGATTGCCGAGGTCTTTATCACGTATAATAAGACGTGCCACAACCAACGCATGCGTTGCCCAAATTCCCAATGCGCCGATCCAATATTTCGTACTGCTTAGTGTTGGCGAGTTGAGAATGAATTCATCTGTCAGTTCGTCAAATGTAGCCGTTGTCTCAATCCCTTTGACATTTGACCCATGGCCAAGCTCTGTTTGTGCATAGCACCCAAAAATCTCGAATCTTTCTGTCTTCGGGATCCAAATACTCTTCTGCTCTTCGGACATCTGTCTTTCCAGGTTTGAGAGGAATACTATCAGGTGTTATTTCAACAATGGAGAACGCAACGTGTGAAATCGCGGAGATTAATTAAGACGGCCAAAATTTAAGAAATGTCACCTACTCCTAAACTGGGGTAGAACTGGCAAAGCATCTTCCAGCATCCTGATAGCTTCAAGGAACTGCTCGTTCGACCAGCCTCTCGACTTTTTGATTGAGATCAATTCTCGAGACTGGAAAACAGCACGTTCCCAGGCATCTTTGCGAGCAAGGGAATGAAGAGTGACTTGCGATTTTGAGAATATGGGATTACTCGTAAAGACTTGCAATATCTCCACGCGACGCCTGAATTTTGCTTCTCCACCCCAAAGAAAAACAGACAGAGGGGTCTCCTGAGGGGCGTTCGAGATGTTACTCATATTCAAAACGGAATGGATGACAAAGGAATGAGCGATAGCATATGTGAGTAACTTCAAGTTAGAAGCCCCCAGTGAATATAAATCGAGGAAAAAGTGTGGATATCCAAACATTTGCCACCAAACGTGACGGGTGGTCTTTGTGGGCATTCCTTCGTGCCGTATCCACACGTCGCCGGCCATTCGGCAAAGTCTGCTCTTGCCGAACAGCGAAGAGTCCCGATCCGCCGAACCACCAAGAGCCTATGGAACGACCAGACAAGACAAGGATGCTCGGCACTGGGCATCTTTTGGCTTGTCTGGTCGCACTCATTCTCAGTCCTGAATTCACAGCTCTTTTCTTGAGCCGACCCCAGTTAAATCGGTCGGATGCGGGGCATTCATGCTGTTCAAAGCCATCGTGTAAGCCCATACTGACGCATCGGGCCTTGTCCGTCCAACTAAGAGGAATGCTCTGCTCTCCAACTCCCTATTCCTCCTCCTTGAGTCTAAAACGCATCGAAACCCGCACAATTATTATTCAATTCATTTGCGTCGTACTCTTCAGATTATTCGAGTCATTCAAGATACACTGAAAAAATATATGTGTGAACTGTAGCTGAACACAACATACATATCCGACCTTACAACAGTCACCATGGTTTTGACCGTTCGGCTTAAGACCCCTGTTACGGGCGTTTACCAGCAGCCTATCGGCCTGTGAGTAAAATGCTATCCCTAATATACAACGCTCTTGGCCAAATATGTCAGCCAAAAGTCCAAATATTGCCCCACGAGCTGACGATAGTTTTTCTTACAAGATTTATTAACAATGAGTGGGTGGAGGGTTTCGAAAAGAAGAGGTTCGAGGTTATCAACCCCGCTACAGAAGAAGTCATCACATCTGTGTGTGAAGCTACGGAGGTGGATGTCGACCTCGCTGTCTGTGCCGCGCGCAAGGCATTCGAGACCACTTGGAAGCAGATTACGCCCCAACAGCGATCAATCATGATGATCAAGCTTGCCGATCTCATTGAGAAGAATCTTGAGCTCCTAGCTGCTGTAGAGTCTCTTGATAACGGTAAAACCTTCACCACGGCTAAAGGCGACGTCGTTGCTGTTGCTGGCTGCATTAGATATTATGGCGGATGGGCTGATAAGGTCGAGGGCAAGACAATCGACATTGCCCCCGACATGTTCCACTATACCCGATCAGAACCTGTAAGTTGAATGAATCTACTTTTGCCTTATGGATCAAAGCATCTTCAAAATTGCAAATGACTAATTTCATGTAGATTGGTGTCTGTGGTCAAATTATTACATGGAACTTCCCACTTCTCATGCTCGCGTTTAAAATTGGCCCGGCTTTGGCAACTGGCAATACGGTTGTTGTTAAATCAGCCGAGCAGACTCCTCTGTCCGCTCTTGTCTTCGCTAATCTAATACAAGAGGCGGGATTTCCTCCCGGCGTCTTCAATCTACTCTCTGGCTTTGGCCATGTCGTTGGTGCGGCCATCGCCTCCCATATGGATATTGACAAAGTTTCCTTCACTGGCTCTTCTGTTATCGGCCGCACTATTATGAAGACTGCTGCCTCTTCGAACTTAAAAAAGGTAACACTAGAGCTAGGTGGGAAGTCTCCTAACATCATCTTTAATGATGCCGATGTCGATCAGGCCGTTTCTTGGGCGAACTTTGGAATTTACTTCAATCAAGGCCAATGCTGTACCGCTGGCAGTCGTATTTTTGTTCAGGAGGGAATTTATGATAAGTTCCTTGAAGCTTTTAAGAAGCGTGTTCAATTGATCAAGGTTGGCGATCCGTTTTCTGAGGATACTTTTCAAGGGCCTCAGGTCAGCCAGCTCCAGTATGATCGCATTATGAGCTACATTAAGTCTGGTAAGAATGAAGGCGCTATAGTCGAGATTGGCGGTGAGCGCTATGGAGATAAGGGATACTTCATCCAGCCTACTATTTTCAGCAATGTTCGCCCCGGTATGAAGATAATGCAGGAGGAGATTTTCGGCCCTGTCTGCGCTATCTCTGTGTTCCGGACAGAAGAGGAGGCAATCCAGTTGGGTAATACTACCACGTATGGTCTCGCAGCCGCGGTCCATACCAATGATCTCAATACCAGTATCCGGGTTAGCAACGGCCTCAAGGCCGGAACTGTTTGGGTCAATTGTGAGTCATAACATCAAATGACAGAACGGAAATGACTGGTACTAAACTTCTATAATCTCACAGGCTATAACATGATATCCCACCAGCTGTAAGTGGCTTTCCCAGTAAGCATTGACATCAACCAACTGGACACATGCTAATATAAGATACCTTCGCAGACCATTTGGTGGCTTTAAAGAGTCTGGCATTGGTCGAGAGCTTGGAGAGGCCGCTTTGGCTAATTACACTCAGAATAAGAGTGTTGCCGTGAGGCTTGGTAGAGCTATTGTTGGATGATATGCACAGGATTGGAATGAGGCTGGTTGACATACAATTCAAGATATTAACTAATGATAAACTTGGAGTCAACCTCAATCACATGTTAGAATCGAGCGAATCGAAGCCTGTTCTTGCTCTGATGGACTCCTGATGTCTTGGACCCTTGGGACTAATGTTGGTGACGTCCTCTGGCCCATCGCAGCCATACCGTGTCTCTCTCGATCTCGTCCAACATGTACCGCTCTCGGGTCCCATCAAGCACACCCTTGAGACGAAGAGGCACCCCAGCTCGCACGACCAGGAGCGAAAGTACCCCACATGATGCTGCGGTTTCATGAGCCGAGAGCTTCTCAACCATTCCGGTTGCTATAAACAGGGTGGTGGCGGCGGGATTTCCCAGAAGGGCAATGACCGAATTACCGAGATTGAAGAGAGTAACTACAACCTTGGTGCTCAGCGCTTCCTCTTGTTACCCTCCAGTATTCAACTAAAATTTAATCTGATTTCCAAACGGGACAAAAGAACGGAAAGCCCGCTATTTACGAACTTTGTTGTAGCGTACATCACACAAGCCGTGCGCCGTGTGTTGCACCAAACTGTGAAGGTGAAGGTCAAGAGATGATACCCAATATGGCGTATGACGGTCTCACAGTCAAACGACAGGGAAATATTTATGTCATTACTCTCCAAATATCGGACGAAAATCGGCTCACCTCAGTGGTTTGTCAAGAGATCATTCGCGCGTACCATGATATCCAACGTCAACTTGGGCCAGATGCGGAGGGCGCCGTGGTCACGCGAGGAAGTAATCAAAAGTTTTTCTGTACTGTATGTGTGAATTTTATGGAATGAGGTTGAATCACTAATTAGTTCTATGCAGGGACTGGATCTGAACGAAGCGGACAAAAATCCTTTTGCGAATACCGATGGCTTCTATCCTGTATGCTATCAAAATCTCAGTTCCAAATTCCAATACTAATTCAGGTGTAGATGCTGCACACTATCTGTGATTTTCCATTCCCGACTGTCGCTCTGATAACTGGCCACACGTTTGGCGGTGCATGCCTCTTTGCTCTCGCTCATGATTACAGAGTGATGAACTCAGAGCAAGGATTCTTTTGCATGCCGCCAGTTAACATTGGTCTTCACTTTGACGGGATTGGTGCTTTGCCTAAGGCAAAATTAGCTCCCACAACCGTCCGGAAGTTACTGCTTGAAGCACATAAGTTTACTGGTAGAGAGGCTCTTGAGCACAGAATTGTCGATGCCATCTCAACACCAGACAAGATGTTTCGTGTCTCTTTGGACCTGGCAGAGAAATGGGCGCCGAAGGCCAAGACGGGGGTATATGCAGCAATTAGGTCAGAGCAGATTGGAGATGCCATGGCTAGGTTCAAGGCTATCAGTTATGTTCACGGAAAACAAGTTAATACTCAACCAAAAATGAAGATTTAGGTTTATTCTGCGAGCCGAAAAATGGAATATGCATTTGGTCCGCCTCTTTTGATCTTTCAAGGAACATCTCATGTCATTGCGCAGCTGTCGTCCATGACCTCACGTGCTACTGATAATTCCTAAGCTGTGAAAAATGTCGATACCTCCACAACTATGTTGGAGCACCGTTCTCAAGATTTTCCAGCCCAGGATAATAAGGGTCACAACAGCGATAGTTTTAGCATCCAGACGATCAAAGCGGGAAACCTATAAAAGCCGCAAGTGTCTCAAATTGCCTCGGTTGAATGTGTACCCGAAGGCAACAACTACCTACGACCGCTATAAGTAGAAAATGGTTACCCATCTATATAGCTTAAGTCAAAACCCGAGTCCACTGCCAATCATATCCATAGCGCGCACACCGAGATAGGAATTCTCTGGCATCCATATCTGATCAAAGTTTTGCCAATCTGGGCTCTCTGTTTTCTCCCGATGCCCACGCCTGAACTTTTGGATCTTGGCTGTAGTTGGTCGGAAAGTATAATGGTGCCAGCGTCTTCTTCACTACCTTTCCGGTGGCGTTTTTGGGCAACTCCTCATCCAATACTCGAAGAAGAGTCGGTAATTTATATCCTGCTAACCTAGACCGCAAGTCGTTCCTGAGTTTCTCCAGGGTAAGCGTTGCCGTGACGGAGGCTGTTGTTTCCTGCACGTCTTTCCGCAACATGACCACAGCAGCGACCCGCTGGCCAAATTCCTCATCCGGAACGCCGAGAACTACGGCCTCGTTTATATATGACAAGGCCAGAATCTCGCGTTCAATGTCCAGTGCGGAGATCTTGTAGCCACCTGATTTGAGGATGTCGATACTGGCTCGGCCCAAAATAAAGTAGTACTCGCCTTGTTTTTTGACTATGTCGCCCGTTTTGTAATATCCATTTTCATCATGAGCTGCGCGTGTGTTCACTTCATCGTCTAGATAGCTCGCAAACATGTGCGGGGATTTGACCAATAGTTCCCCCTCCCCGTCGCCCACCACACCTTCGATCTTCAGTTCGACTCCCACTGATGCCTTGCCGACACTACCGTGGGGAACATCTTGCGAATTATGAAGTGGCATGTTAATGGCAATCTGCGTCTCAGTAGATCCGTATCGTTGTATGATCGGCCGGCCATTACAGAGCTCCCTCCAGAAACGGTCGACGGTCTGCGGCAAGGCAGATGTCCCGCAGAACATGGCCTTCATCATAGCCGCTCCGTTGCGGTAGGCTCGCTGAACATTGATCGACAATCTTCCAATGTGTTGCTCCCAGTGTCGCATCAGGCGCATATAGATTGTAGGGACTCCGGTGAAGTGGGTCAAGTCTCCTCGCCGCCATCTGTCCCAGGTCCATTGTGCATCGAATCCGCCTTGCTTGATTTCGATGCAGGCACCCGCTCGAAGGAATGGAAAAAATGAGAGGTTTACCCCTGTAGCATGGTGCACGGGGAGGAGATGAAGGAGTACATCGGTAGGCTGAAGGTTCAGTTGGTTGGCAAGGGACTCGGCACCCGTGGTAATTGTAGAGCGCCTCAGAACGACAGCCTTTGGGGGTCCAGTCGTGCCAGAGGTAAAGATGACGATTCCTGGCATGCTTGGATCCGGCTGGGGGTCAGAAGAAATAAGAATCTGCGACAGAGGGATTAGTGCGGTAGTACTACTGCTTGCGCTGACAGGCTTGATAGGCATCGCTACCAAACCAGTCTGTTTCGCCCGCAGCTGGCTCTCGAGATTCCTAGCGGCTGGCAGCCCTTTTGCCGAAGCCAGAATCATAACTGAATGTGTCTTTCCAATGTAGTACTCCAACTCACCAGCCGGCATTGCTGTGCTAAGCAAAGACGCTGAAGCTCCCAAAGCAAGGATAGCTAGAATTCCAACCGCAAACTCATAGCCACCAGCGGCTGAGAGACTGATAAAGACCTGTTTGCCATGATGGAGATCCTGAATTACCCTTGTGGGCAGAGTTTGCACAATCAACCTCTTTAAATTCAGGACATCACTGAGTAGAGTGTGTGCTGTTGCCTCTATTCCTCTATTCAACTCTCGAAGTAGAGGTCGCGCTGCGTTTGGGCCATGGGCTATGGTCAACAACCCGAGGAACAAGGGGTCGTTCGGGAGTATGTTATCATTGAGACCGCCATGTCGGGGTGTAAAGCTCGCTCTGTCGGCCATTATTATAGGGCTGGAGTTAATAGAAGTATGATCGTAAGAAGGGCATTTAACAACGAGCTGGGTTGCCTTGAGTTGATATTTAAGTGAGAGAATGCAAGGTCATTGATTGGTCGGAAAGCGTCATTTATCGTTGCTTCCGAGGCGCCAGGCGAAGCGAGCAGGGGGTTCACGGCATTTATGTCTTCAGTAATATGTGGAAACTTGGTTCACCAATGAGCCTAGTAATATCCATTACCAGTCGCTATCATACTGGAATGTAGAATTCAAGCAGGACCTCGGTTGCTGGGAAGGGGCGCAGTCAGGCTCCGCTCGCACTTCGACTACCACTCGTCCAACACGAAGCGCAGGCCCATAATCTCGTAGTTGATCCTTTCTATGAAACTTCCAGAATTGCTTTGAGCAGTCTTTTCCCGCGTATTTCCGAATCACAACCTCGCCCCCTGGGTGTTTCATGATAAATTCTGAACAATCATAGACTGCATCATCAATCACTATCCCTGTATAGGGTCAGTCCCCAATGTAGCGCGGCATCGAACAAGAGACTCGAACACAAGGGCCGCCCGTCAACCGTGCCATTACATCGCTCCACTTCTTCGGCAGTTTTGATGGGCCATTCATCCACGTTTCCGTGAAGGCGGGGCATGATCGCGGAATGATGTGCCATACAGAGGTGATGGGGAACAACAAAGGTAGCAGCTTAGCAGCAAAGCCGTGGCTCCACGTTCCAAATGATCGTCCTGTTCAGGTAAAAATGGAAGAATAGGCACGTCCAAGTTCCTCTAGGTCCTGCAGCCAAAGGAACCGAGTGGTGTGCATCACACCCAGACACAGATCCTCAATAATGTAGCAAGCCGTAGCCGAGATGACACAAGTAACGAATCTGCCGTAAATCCAGCTGAGGGATTACTCCCCGACGGAGGTTGATTGCCTAACGCCGGCTCGCTGCTTCGGTGCGCCTTGGAACTACAAATGCCGACGCCTAAAATGGAAGTTCCCGAGAAGGAAAAGCGGACCTCTCGACAATATCTAGACACCCCACATTTTCCCGAGACCTCATACTCGTCCGAATAGGAAACAAGTCGGGACAGGACACAAGTGGGTAGGCTGGTAGCCTGGATTGTGTAGAAGATGGCCCTGCTCCCTAGGTTTGCTCGGCGACGGCCATGTTGGTGGACCCAAGAGTGTCGGCTCCAATGAGATATAAGGAGCCAAACGTCTATTGAGAGCTCCAATATCCACGTTTCTGTCTATCCATTCAGACGGAAGTCCGTGCTTGTCTCTCTCTGAAAAACTCTTATACAACACAATAATGGAGGGCAAAGTATTTGCAAAAAGTCTGACAGGAAATAAGACTTCCTTAGCGGTGCACGGAAATGGATCAGATCAAAAAGCTGCCGTTATTACGAACGGCGTCAGAAAGGGAATGACTAACGCCGTCAACATATCACCTCGCAAGCCATGGGAGCAAGTGCGCTTTGACTCCAAATTGAAGCCCAAAGAATATCAAATCGAAGGTAGGGGTTCTCTTGACAACAATATGAAGTGTGTCAGAAGTGAAGTACTAATCCCGGGCTAAATATAGGCACACCCGATGATTCGACCATTTTGATATTAGATGTCAATATCTTCGACTCCACCGGGTCTCCCCCCTACAATGGGGACGTACTTATTTTAGGGAGCAGAATTGCCTACGTCGGCACTGTTCCAAACATCGAGGAGCTGATTACGGATCCAAAGGTGAAGGTCTTCAAAGGACATGGTAGAACACTGATGAGTGGGCTTGGCGATGCTCATACCCATCTCACGTGGAATTCTGGTGACATTCCAGCCCTCGGGGGACTGGGTGTTGAGGAGCACACGTTACTAACGGCAAGATCAGCCAAAATCGCTCTTGACAGTGGTTATACGATGTATGTGAAACAAATATGGCGTGTATTTGTACCTTCTTCAGACTGTATGCTAAGCAAGTCAACCTAGGTGCCTTGGTGCTGCCTCTGCCCAGGAACGACTGGACGTGGTGATTCGAGATGCCATCAATGCAGGAAAGCTACCTGGGCCTCGATACCTCGCCAACTGCAAGGAGATCACCCATCCCCAGGATGTAGTGGGACAGAACGGTCTCTCAGATGTCGCAAATGGCCCAGAGGAGATGCGGGCCGTAGTCAATCGGCATATCGATCTGGGGGCTGACAGTATCAAGCTGACCATGTCTGGAGAAGAGATCTGTGAGCCGTTATCCTCAGAGAAGTGTTACTATGACGATGAAGAGACGGCTGCCTGTGTGGAGGTGGCGCACAGTCGAGGAACACGACTTTGTGCACATGCCAGGTGAGACTTTTACGTCGTGCAACGGACAAGAGAGCTACGACGTGCTGACGATGATCCCATGAAGAGCACGAGACAGCGTCAAAATGTGCGTCAAGCACGGTATTGATATTATTTTTCATGCGAGCTGGGCAGACGAGGAAGGCCTAGATATGTTGGAAAGAAACAAACACAAGCACATGGTAGTGCCCGCAATTAACTGGCTGTACGCAACACTCTATGAATCCGAGTCGTATGGCTATAAAATGTCAGAGGAGGAGAGGGACGGATATAAAAGAGAATTTGAGAACGCAAAGAGAGTCCTGAGCGAGATGCATCGACGAGGGATTACTGTGCTCCCGTGAGATTACCCCTTCCTCAAAAGTTTACGCGCAGGCTAACACCAAACTGCGCAGCGGAGGAGACTACGGTTTTGCCTGGACGCCTCATGGAACTTACGCCCGTGATCTAGACCACTTCGTTAAATGGTTGGGCTTCACTCCTATGGAATCATTGCTCGCCGCCACCGCTGGTGTAGCGAGTATTTTTATGAGAGGGAATGAGCTTGGCAAGATAGCCTCCGGGTATTTTGCCGATTGCATCCTCGTGGACGGGAATCCGTTGGAAGACATCACCGTTTTGCAAGACCACAGCAAGCTCAATCTGATTATGATCAACGGAAGAATACATAAGGCGTCACAAAAAGATTTTATGACTTCTGCAGAACGGAGAGGCAGAGCTGCGGCCCCTCTGCGCAGTCATAATATCATGAGACTATCCCAGCAGCTGACTAACTTTGTCGCCTATGCAGACTCCATGGGATGTTCTCGAGTTGGCCATCTCGATTGGGACACTGATTCAATCACGCCATTGAGCATGCCCTCTGGGACTGCTCTCAAGACAATCTATGAACTGATCGAGTTGAATGAGGATCCCATAGTGGGTGGTTCACCCATCCCGCTTCAGTCTGTAGAGCTCCTCCCTCCTCTCAGCGGGCGAGATATCCTTGCGGTAGGGAAGAACTATGCAGAGCACGCCAAGGAATTTCACGAGAGTGGCTACGACTCGAGTGATAGGAACGCTCATCCGTCACATCCAGTCATCTTCACCAAGAGGAGTACGAGTATCATCCCTACTGAGACGGACATCTTGCTCGACCCAGATTTCACATCGACCCTCGACTACGAAGGCGAGATTGGAGTCATCATTGGCAAGGCAGGTCGACATATCAGCGAGGAAGACGCCTTGAACCACGTTTGGGGTTACACCATCATCAATGACGTTACGGCACGAGAGGTTCAAAGGGACCATAAACAATTCTATTTGGGTAAATCCGGAGACACATACTGTCCTATGGGCCCAATCGCAGCTCCTGTGAGCAGCCTTCCGGAAAAGCTGCGTGTTCAGACCTTTGTCAACGGAGAAAAGAGACAGGAAGCAACCACTGATGACTTGATCTTCTCAGTTGCTCGACTGATCTCCAGCCTCTCGCTCGGTGGAACCATTCAAGCGGGTGACATCATCGCTACAGGGACTCCAGCAGGGGTAGGTTTTGGCCAAACACCTCCCGCCTTCCTTAAACCGGGCGATGTGGTCGAAGTCAAGGTCACAGGGCTAGGAACGTTGCGCAACAAAGTTGCTCTGCACAAGGCTCAAGGCTCCGTTGCATCACTTCCGAGCGTGCCACCTGCGCTGCAGATGCACAACGCAAGCAAAACACCTGGAGAGTCTGGCCTCACTAGAATCGGCTCGAGGCTGGTGAATGTGGAAATTACCGGCGAAGGGGAAACCAATGCGGTGTTTGTCCATGGACTAGGCGGGTCGACTGACTTCTACGGGCCTTTGTTAAAGACAGCGCACCTTGCTCAAACGCACAAATGCATCCGCTATGACATCGAGGGTCATGGTCTGTCTCCTACAAAGTCTAATTCTGCCGTCTCGATTCAAACCTACGCGGCAGATTTGGCTGCTTTATTCAAGAACTACGGAAATCGGCCGTCATTACTCGTTGCTCACTCGATGGGGTGCTTGATTGCGTTGACGTTCGCTGCCAAACATCCTGAGTTGGTGAGGAAACTGATTCTGTTAGGTCCAGCCACCTATCCTGTGCCTGCAGCCGCGGCGGAGGGCCAGAGTAAAAGAGCGGCCGCTGTGCGGGCGGGAGGAATGAGAGTATGTGCAGAAACAGTGGCTACCAACGGAACTTCCGAGAGGACAAAAACGACGAACCTCTCCGCTCATGCTGCTGTGAAGGCGATTCTGATGAGCCAGAACCCTGAAGGGTACGCGAAGGCTTGCACAGCGTTGGGAAGAGCGTCGGATTTAGAAATTGACTTGTCGAGACTGACCATGCCCGTGCTGATAGTCACGGGGAACGAGGATAAGGTCAGTCCTGTCGCTACCAACGAGAGGCTTGCTGTAACGCTGCCACACGCGAGACTAGAAGTGATTACCAGCGTGGGCCATTGGAGTGTGATTGAAGACCCAATTGCAGTGGGAAACGCGGTTGAGGCGTTCCTCAATGAATAAGAGCCCGGCCACCCCTGCCGATTTTAGATATGCTACATGTACAAGATGGAATAAATGGCAGTCCGTTATAGTAGAGAATTTTGTTTGTTTCAACTTGAATATCCAAAGCACCCTCCTGGAGCCTTTATTTCCAAGAGATTGTATGTTCCACCTCGCCTAAGAGAAAAAAGAAGAAAAGTACGAACTGTACTGTCTGCTAAGCCGTAAATTACTACAGTTATTTTAATGAAATAAGGCAAGCTTATAATTAGATATAACTGAATAGGAAAAGTCGAAAAAATAAATGTTAGAGTATTCAGAATTGCTTGAGCTTAATGGTCCAGAGTTGACGTGTTTTTATCCTCGTGAGCTAAGAAGTTAACCCCAAGATACAGAGTAGAGTAATTCACTTGATTTTCTAAGCCTATGAGACTACATGAGCAAAGAAGTCTACGAGACGCAGTACCCTCTTCGACTTATTGTATTTGAGGTTCAATCAGAACCTGGCCAAACAAGTTCCCACCTTAACCTTATTTAAAACAGGATAACCTTCATGTGCTCAGTGGAGTATTTCCTGATCTGCGGACCCCAAATGTAGAGGGGAATGGCGAGAAGTAAGGAGGCCCACCAGATGCCCGCCATCGCACCGAAGACCTAGGATTGCATGCATATATCAGCCAATTGTACATCGAATGCGGGAGACGGGATTGAAATTTGTAGTGAGAACGATAAAGAATATGCATCGGGTATCCCTTCAACTCACGTTTGCATAGCCTGCTTTGGCAGTCCAGGGGATGAAGCCATAACTGAACCCGAAGGCTGCCACAGCCTTCAGACCATTGATGACAAGTAGAGCCTCAGAGGCGACTTCAAAATAGGAGTCGACCGAGTAGGTCATGGCGATAACAGCAAGGTTGGGCATCACGCTCATCGTGCCGTACCCGACATATAGGATAGCCCAGTGCCATTGCTTTTGTGCGCCGATCCCGAACATCAACAGGCCAATGGGGCATATAATGCCACCGAAACAAAGGAGGACGAGACGGGCTTCGGGAGAGAACTTTCCCCCGTTGCGGCGGGCGACGTAGCGAACGTAGACATCACTGAGATCGCCGCCAACGTAGGCACCAATGACGTTGCCAACTATGTAACACAGATATATCTTAGTGGGTCTGATCTTTGTCAAAACATGTTACATGCTGCTTATAGTTTCACCGGAGGCGTCTCGCTAACTGTAGGGGAATAGGAATTAGGAAAATTAGGAACTTACTCAGGCCTGCGAGCTGGACAAGACCATTAACGCCTGGTCCGAAATTATAGGGTGGGGCTTGGAAGATGAATGAGCTGAGGGAGCCCGCACCAATCAACCATGCCAAAGCACAAGAGACTGGGTTTTACACAGATGTGTTAGAGTACACTGGTCAAATGTGGGCGCTGTCGTGCTCACTCACACGAGAATGTCCCCCACGCCACAGCTGGGTAGGCTAAAAGTGGAAATGGCCTGATAAAATGGTTCAAAAACGAGTGGTTCGCCCGGCCAGACCAAAGACTCAACTCCTGCCAGTATGTCTTCTTGGTGCCTGTAGACACCGAGTCGTAGGGTAGGTTGTGTGAGATATTGATATCCTCAATGGTAACTTGGCTCTCTTCAGGTATTTCGTCACCCTTGGCTGCATCAGTATGTGTCGCAGCCATCTTCCTCGTGGCGACAGCATCAAGAGAGCGGTTATATCTTGTCTCGGGAAAACAGAAGAAGATACTGATCATGTTGATACCGGCAATGATGGCGCAAAGACCCGAGGTCCACCGCCAACCTACACCTGTACGACAAACAAGAATTAGAACTCGTGAGCCAAAGTGTTGGACAGACAGCAGCCAAATCGTAATGATATGGAGGTGAGACCTTGTGCAAATTCAGATATCTACGTACCTTGGACAATGAACCCTGAAATAACGGTCCCAAGAGAGTTACCGCCGTAGATGCCAAGAAGAAAAAGCGCAACTTTTCCGGCTCTCTCATGCAGGAAGAAAATATCCTTAAGTATTTCTTTTTTTTAGCTCTTGGGCTTTGATGTTTGGTAGGGGTTTGATTGTTTATTGACACGAAGGAATGGCTTACATTGACTATCACCGCTCCAAGAGCTTCGTGGCAAGATGCAAAAAAGGAGCCAATGACTCGAGAGATCAGGAGGCTGTTATAGGATGTGGCCACCGATGCCCAGACGCAGCACGCAAAGGTCATGATGGAACAGATAACAAAAACTGGTCGACGACCCAGATAGTCAGCGGCGGGAACCCAGAAAAAGTTCTGCCAGCACTCATGTTAGCAAATTAAAACTCCAATTCAAGCGCTGTATGCCTTCTTTCTCCTTCCGTTTCCAGAAAATACAGCACAGCGATAGTTATACGTACACAGAGCCCAGCAGCAAGTAAGGGCCAAGTCAACAGGCCCGTCGACTGAGAGACACTGATGTTGAACTCCTTGGTCAGGATGTAGAATGCGGGAGCCAGTCCACCCAGCCAAAAGTTACACACAAATGCAAGGCAAATTGTGTTGGCGAAGATGGTCCATTTCTTCCAGGTCGGGAAGCGAAGAGGGTCATTTACGTCGCTGGACGGGTGAGGAACGAGTACAATACTGCTGCCGCGAAAGCTCGGATTGTGCTCGTCATGAGCCCGCAAGCTATCAACTAGAGTAACTGCGCGCTCATCATGGCCGAGCTCATGGAGTGTTCGGAACTTCATAGCGAAGGTTGAAGTTGAAACCCCAATAAAATGTATGCTATGGAGGAGTTCGAAAGTAATTGCGGTCTGCTAGGGTACTAGAGCAGTTGGGAAGACGTAAATGCAATGGTAGTTGCCAGCCGGTCAGTGTCTTTTATACCCCCGAGCCGCCATGTAGGCGAGTTCGACATTTTCATATGTATCTACGCTCCACCCCGTGAGACGGTGGCCCTTTTCCCCAGGATAGTGGAGCCGTTCTCCAGGTTCTTCTCCACGGTGGCTGCGCTAGCTTCGGCTGGATCATTCTGGGGGTTTATCTATCAGCGGGACAAGTGTGGTCTTTTGGGGACTTAAAATCTCGTGGCGTTAGTAATTCGGTAATGCCTAAAACAGATATTGCCGAAAAGACTCCGGATGGAAGAGGTCACCTGAAGGAAGTTTATCGCCGTCTCTTTTGCTCTAATTCAAGGCGAAATGGATTGCTTCGGACGGCTGAGATCACCTCAGCAGTATGGCTGAACACATCGGTGACGATCAAAGCGCATTCGTCCTGGAAGTTTGACATCGTAATCAGCCCAAAGAACAATTTTCTAGCGTATCTGAGTATGATGCTGCCTGGACGATGATTCGATATTTGGAGTCTGGTGGTGAACAAGCTCTTGCCAATATCCACGGACTCGATGTCAAAGTGGTACAGAGTGAATAAGAAGCTGAAAAGGAATATTTAGTGACTTTTCCAATCTGGGGGACTTCAGATAGGATTGAGAACATTGTATCTCAATAAAGAAAATTGTTGAGCGTTGCCGAGAAGTTGCTATTTCTTGAAACATAACAAGTAGGGTTGATTTAGTGGTCCAAGTACTGCGCTGGAAGAGTTGCTCCGCCTAATCCGAGTGGTTAATATTGCATGAGGAATCTTCTGCAATCTGTACAACCTTCAAGGTTTATTCTTATCTATAAAAGAAAATCGAACTCAGTGACGAACTGTACTGCTGGTAGTGCACCTTGAATCATACCACTACCAAGACAGGCTGCAACTCCTTCTATGTCTGCTTCCCGCCACGGTGTCAAAATACCTGGCCAGTCTGGAATGGGATAGATGGGGGCCGGATATTTGAAGTAGGCCTTCTTAGGAGAACAACTGCCTTGATTCATTTTAGTAAGGGGCTATGACGTAGTACAACCCTGTATCTTAGTCCACGTAATCCAGGCTGCACAAACCGTAAGACTGTGTTTTATGTATTCTATCTCTAGATTCAGACTTGGGGCTAACACAATGGAAGCGCACTGCATCCTGCTCAGTCCTAATAATCAGAAGGTTGTATGCCTTGATATTAGGGTTGGTCATTGCTTCATTGCTTCCGTCGATGGAACTCCGTAGTACGAAATGAACTCTCGATCTGTGCTCTTGTTCTCAACCCACAGGTCATAGTCTCGCCTCAGCTCTGCAACCACTTCCTCCCTCCAAAGTTCCATAGGTTCTTTGCCTTGGCCGACTTCTCGGATAATTCTGTTGCCAGCCATCAGTGCCAGCCAGAACTCACCCGCCCCGATCTTAGGTACAATGCCACTCACGACCTCGCCGTCAAGAATCTTTTTGCATAAGTCAAACTCCTGCACCAGCGGGCGACCGAGTCCGACACCATCTATTACGTCTAAGGCCCTGACCATACCTCCCACAGTACGTAATCCGCCGGTAATGTAAACTTTCGTTTTAGACAGCCCCGGAATAATTTTTTCAGCGAATTCTTGAAAGTATGCCTCACGTATCTTCGTAGATTCTCGAACCTTCTCGTTTCTATGTTCGGTGATTGTGTTCTCTCCCGATCCGCCACTCAATTCGACAAAATCGAATTCGGCATCCTCGAGGGCAGCGCACAGTTTCTGGGCGTCGTCGATGGAAAAGTCACTGGCGTGAAACTCTGTGCTGTTAACTTTGATGCCCACAATGAAAGCCGGGGAGACCCTTTTGCGGATTGCCTCTCGAATCTCAAGAATGACTCGCATTCGATTTTCGATCTTCCCACCGTACTGATCTGTGCGTTTGTTTGTGGCTAGACTGAGAAATCCCGACAAGAAAAACCCATGCCCTCCATGGATTTCTATTCCGTCATATCCAGCCGCCTCAAGATATTCGGCTGCATGCGCAAAAGAATCGACTATGGCATCGATCTCCGCCTGAGAGGCCTCGTGGGGAGGATTGAAGTGCAATGGCTTCTTTGCACCAGTCATACCCACCGGGATTGCAGAGGCAGCCACTGGGGATTTCTGGAAGTACCTGTTGCAGAGGCGGCCAGGGTGCGATACTTGAGGGACTATGAGGGAACCATGAGCTTTGGCAACCGCTGCAAGCTCCTTGAATGATTCAAACCGCTGTCCGTGAAATGGTGCATCGGGCGGGATCACCGGATCACCTACAGATTCGAGGTGGTCCAGGAAAATCACTAGTCATGCCAGTTAGTGTATCAACCGCAGGCTGCATAATTAACCCACTAGACTATGTGCCATGGGAGGGCAGTAAAAAGGGTGGCCTACTAAAATTTCCAGTGAGGATCAGTCCAATGCCCCCTCGCGCCCACCGCTCATACGCCCTGATGAGGTTCTTTGTGGGGATGCCTCTTTTCTGTAGTTCTTCAGGGTGCCAAGTCGCAAGTTGCTCTGTCATAGCAGCTTTCATGAAACGGTTCGGTGCTGTCTTCCCAGAGAAGGCAAACTGGAGGCTATGGGCCAACGGGCTTGGATCCACAACATCAGATGCATATCGGGGGGGGTTCTCCACGAGCGGCGCCATGGTGTTGTTTGGGCGATATCTGAACTTGGGGTATACCTCTCATCCACGGTATGGTGGCCCTGATCTATAACAATCGTTCCGGCGGGGTAGAAGAGCAAGATTGTAGTTCCTATGCTCCTCATAGCACTCGTGCGGGTTTTTTGACCCTATGACCGGCCCAATCTCCAACTCGCTGGAGTCAACTAGTAAAACGTAATTAACCGTTTCAGGACGGCTCAAGTTCTCGGGCTTCGGTAGCAAGTCCCGGCGATGACAGCTCCACCAATGGGCACTTATCGGAGGTTCGGCCTAATTCGGCTTCATAAACAGAGGAAGCCATCCGGAGACGGGATGGTCCCCTCCTAGCATCTGGAGGTAAACCCGCCCCAGTCTCAATATCAAGCAACGAATCGGCAGCGTGGGCTCGGCCAACACTCAATTCATCAACGGGTCCCGGTAAGTTCGGCCCCAGCCAAAGCAGTGGTTTGTGGGGAAACATGCACGAGTATGGTAAGCGTGAGCTAAGCTTGTGTTCGCATTTGGCTGACCTAAGCATTGGTTCAAATATTCCGCGCACGACAGACTAGATAACAGAAACAAGGCTCTTTCAATCAATGAGTTGTATGCTCAAATTAGACCTTTAGCGCACCCCACGACAAGTGGCCATCCTGATCCATCGATTGCCTCCCCCCTCTCCTTCTATGCATTGGACTAAACCGTTGTTGATAGATGAATCCTTCGCTCACCTATAACAACAGTACCCAGTACCGTCATATGGTCCTAGAAGCTCGCATCTAGAAAATATCTAGAAGATATCTCGGCAACCGAAATTCTTCCTCAAAAGTGCAGCAGCGTTGATCTGCCAATCTGCGTCATCATGGGCTCATATACACTTGAAGCTGAACATATCATCCCCGCTACGCCGGAGCGTGTATTTCAAGTCTGGCTTGATGGTAATGACCGTCGCGGGCCATGGGTGGGAACGGGCGACCGGACACTTAATCCCCAGGTTGGCGGTAAATTCGAGTGGTATGATCAGGACTTTTACGATATGGGTGGAGGTGGCGGATGCTGGGGCCACTGGGGTAAATTCACCAAAATTGATAAAACCAATCTCCCCTATGTGATCGAATACACATGGATGTCGCCAGAATGGACGGACGAGCAGACTACCGTCGTCCGCGTTGAGCTGAATAAATCACCATACCAGGAGAAACAGACCTTGGTCAAGCTTTCTCAGTCGAATTTGCCAGACAACTACCACGGGTGGGAGCACAAAAATGCGTGGATCCGGATCCTGGGGGAGATGAGCGCACGGTTCTTGGGGAATGCCGAGGAGACGGACCGAACTGCAACAGGCGAGAAATGGTGGGGGAACAAGAAGTAGCTGCGATTCATAGTGACTTTTGCTATAGCTGATGGCAGAGAATGAAAACGAGATGGTTCATTATTTCCACTATGAACATTCCATCAACATAAAATTCTATAGTGTTGGTATCGTTAACGATTTCTTTCTTAGATCTATAAGTAAACTACTTCATTTTGTTCGCTACGGACGATTCGTTGCGTTACTGATACGTCGTTAGATGATAAAAGAAGAGCTACTAACAATGTACAATTTAAAATCCTAACTGTCATTTCACCTACTACTAACAATTTAACGAAGTCCTCTTTGCACTAGAAATTCCTTAAATTAGGTTGGAGTTAATTGACTAGAAACGAAAGGAAAAAATGGGAACAATTTGCAGACCCTGGCTATAAACAAAGTAGTCTTTCAATATCATGAGGTACGAGATCTAGTCGCGCCAACTAATAAGACGCAGCAGCTCGTCTTTGGTAGAACCTTACCCGTGCCTCTCGCTTAACCTAGAGCTCATTTCAGCGGCTCAAAAACCAAATCGCAGAAATTGCCCTTCGGCATAAGTACAAGATGATCTACCATATCCATTGTGTCCTTTTCCATCCGTTCACCTAGGCTGATTTTCCATCCAAGGACCAGTGAAGCGAGTGTCATCTTCAACTCCATAGTTGCCAGATGGAGCCCCGGACACATCCGTGTGCCCTTAGACCACTGTAGGCTTGCATCCTTCATCTTCTGCGTTCCGCCACCAACCCACCTATCAGGGTTGAATACGTCTGCGTCTGGAAAGATGTTTTCGTCATGGTGAATGGTGTAGGCTTGCACCGACACCACAGTCTGTTATTAACCATTAGTTCAGGTACCCGCCAGTTACAGATAGCAGGAATAATAGGAACTTGCCTTAGAAGGAATGAAATATCCACCTATAATGTCGCCTCCAGCAGGCACCTGCCGGGGCAGGCTTGCAACTGCCGGCCCATGTAATCGCAACCCCTCGAGAACAACGCCATCGAGTAGAGGAAGTGACTCGATTTCATTATACCGAAGGACATCCGAAAGAGCATTGTTCCCATTTGCATTTTTGAGTTCCTCTCGCAATCGTGATTGTATCTCAGGCTTTATAGCTAGTTCCCAGGTTGTGTATGTCAGGGTGGTAGCTGTGGTATCCGTCCCGGCTACCAAGACGCTGCCAACCTCACAACATATCTGTTCGTCAGACAATGGAGGCAGATCCTTGTCTCCATGTATGATCTTCTTCAATGGGTCGTTTCGACTGGAGTCACGCCCGTACCGCTCAATATACTCCTTAAAAGCCAAGCGGCCATAATCGTAAACCCTCCTTTGCGCCCCGAGAAAGTGCTGCCATGAGGGTAGAGGAATCCACCATGTCAACGGTAGAAGCCAAGGCAGTTGCCACTTGAGGCCAGCTAGCTGGAAATAAGCATCGATATTGTTCATGTATTCGTGTGGCATTTCCTGATCGAGAGCACCGATTGCTTTGCCCAAGAACAGCGACGAAACGACGTCCAAGGTGAGCGAACGGAACCAAGAGTAGACATTCATAGCGACACCATCCTGGCTCGCCACCCTTGCCATGAACCGTTTCACTTGTTCCGCTACCAGAGGCTCCGCTGCACTGATCGTGGAATGAGTGAAGGCATGTGCCATTAACTTCCGGCGGCTTCGGTGGATCATCTTGTCTCTCAAGGTGAACAAGACAGGTCGACCCGGTTCCTCAAATCCGCTGTAGAAGGCAGTCTTCATGTAGGAGCCGTTGAAACCGTAAATTGTCTTGATGACAGCTGGGTCGGAGAAAATCACTTCGTTTGGCGCGATTCGGACCACAGGGCCATATCTCTTGTGCATCTCATGGAGAGTGGCTGTCCGTACGCCGCAATGGTCCTTATATTCAAGCCAAGTGCTGGTTAACTTGGCTAAAAAAGGCCCAGGCACCTTCCTGAGTGGGTGGAGGAAGTAGTTGTAGAAGCACTAATTGGGATGCCCGTTGCTCAGGAAACTTGTCTTGTTTGAGACTGGGAGAGCACAACGCTCGGATCGACATACCTTTCCAATCACCCACAACGCACAAATTACACCAGCCACTAGAAGCTTGTGGGACACGACATCTTCAACTGCTTCTGGCATTGTAAGCCTCGGTAAGATATCCTGGGCAAGTTTCACAGCCATATTGGTCAGTCGTGAGAGTAAATGAGACTCAGGTGACCAAATCGACGTGTGCAAGACACGATGTATTTGTGTTTCAGGTCGTTCGACGGCAATTAAGGGTGGATTTAGTAAGTATTTGGTCTTCGGTAAATTAATGTAAAATCATCCTGCTACATTGAGCAACAACCCCGAAGATTGGTGAAGACTCTGGAAAGTACCGAAGTTCGGGTGCGGGGTGCATCAAGAACACACATGCGGGTGTAGTATGGGGGGAGCAATGGAGCGAACCATCCGTTCATTTGACTTTGAACCCATGAGCTTTTGGATAATCTAGCGAGACACTTAACCCCAGAGGCCAAGGTTCCCCGGAGACCATGGTTCGCCAGAGTGCGGGGAAACTTCTCCACCTCCCTCAGGAACTGCTAATGCTTAGTCGTCCAATAATAACGTTGGCTTTTTAATAGCTGTTGGCGCCATCAGAGGCTAGCCGGTTCTCGGCATTTGCTGGAAAGGGTTAATTCCGGAGGACTTCCACAGACTCCGGCTTGCGCAAGGTAGTCGAACAGCTTTCCACTGTCCTACCATAGGAATTGAGCTCTTCGTAGTATTATTATCTTCCCCTCGCTTTCTGCAGAAATTGGTGTATGGTTGGTGTATATCTATTTCCGCACTGCATCTCTTCTGACCAGCTTCGCGGGATCCGACTACAAGAGTGATTGGATATCGGATTCTAGCTAATAGCCGGGATAAGTTGTTGGCTACGAGGCCCCTGGATTGCATTTCGTCCTTATCATGACTACGGTACAGGGTAAACAGGTACCCTACGCAGCAAAGCTCGCAGGCAAGCGCGTTTTGGTACTGGGTGGAACCTCAGGCATTGGCCTGGCTGTTGCAACGGCCGCTTACGATTTTGGTGCTACAGTCATCGTATCGAGCTCCAGCCAAAGCAAAATTGACGCCGCAATTCAAAAAATTGAGGCTGCCGGATCTTCAATCAGGGTCGACAGCGTTGTTGCCAGCGTTCAAGGGTACCCGTGTCAGCTCGAGGATCTTGACTGCCTGGAACGCAATGTTCAGGCATTACTGGATAGCGCATCGAAGGGAGGTAGAAGAAAGCTCGATCACATCGTCTACACTGCAGGCAACAAGATCGGATCGGTCTCCCTGATGAGCACCAACACGAAAACTATTACGGACCACGGCGTGCTGCGATTCTATGTGCCAATCATACTTGGGAAGTTCGCGATGGATTATGTGAACATCAGTCACCAGTCGTCGATAACTTTTACCAGTGGCGTGAACAATGTCAAACCAGTGACGGGGCGAGTCCTCATGGCAGGATGGGGTGCAGGAGTTGAAGGGGTCACACGTGCCCTAGCTGTTGACTTGAAGCCGGTCAGGGTGAATTGCATTTGTCCCGGTCCTACACGTACGGAGCTGTTCAATAGCTTCCCGGAAGAGGTGCTCCGGCCTCTTTTGGAGAAGTATGAGAGCTCGACGATGACTAGGACAATTGGTACCCCAGAAGATGTGGCGGAGGCGTATTTGTACTGTATGCGTGATGGCTTTGTGGATGGTACCGTCATTCACTCAAGCGGGGGGTATCTGCTAGCATAGATATGATTGTTAGTAGCAACCCAGCATAGCCCGGGATAAATTTGGAGTTTCTTCCTGAGTAGCATAGCAGTGCTCTCCGCAGTACTGGAGCCGAGCTTCTGTGATAAGGCTTTGGTCTATAGCTCATAGGGATTTGAAATGGCAGATTCTGCGGTTTTCGCTATACCGACTCTACTACAAAAATGATTCCGGCCTATTATTAGTTTGATGCATCTAGAGTGTTTTTTTTTTTCGATTATTTCTTGGCTAAACTAAACCAACTTGTTGTGCATATGTTAATAATCTTACCTAGACATCACTGATCTATAGAGCTTGTACTAAAAGTAATGTTTCGAGTCTCTATGGACGGGAAATTACTCCTCCAACTGAATTGGCGGCAATTCGCCACTTTCGTCTTAGCGCGTAGGTCTAAAGTACTCGGGGGAGGGATTTCCGAGCCCAGTACATAAAACCTGATATCAGCCGAGCCCTTGTAATTCCATTCCCACATCCCTCATCAAAGTTGACCTGGTGTTGATCTCATAAAGGCCCCCAAGACCTCCTAAGATAAACCGCTTTCCGATATCTTCTGGCTCTATTCTTTAGTCAATTCCCACCACCTGGCTCACGCTACTAGGCCATTATCAGGTCACATTCGCACTAGCGGGAAAGTGAAACTCATGATGTCGCAATATTCAGCGTTCCCGGACCGCAGCACATTTCCCAGTCTCAAAGACAAGGTTGTCGTTGTAGTGGGTGGCGCCAGTGGCATTGGAGCGGCTCTGGTGACGATCCTGTACCGTTACGGTGCACGCGTAGTGTTTGGAGATATCAACCACGATTCTGGCGAAGCTCTTGTCCAGGCCCTCTTCACCAAGGGCCGGCGGGACGACAACGGCTCCGCATTAATATTTTTGCCCTGCGATGTCTGCAAATACAACGACATCTACAATCTCTTTCGCACAGCACAAGGCAAGCACAATCGCGTCGACCACGCCGTATTTTGCGCTGGTATTGTCGACAATCCGATATCATCCTACTTCGACTCCGCTCTGACTATAGACAGCGTCGGGAATGACCAGGGTAACACGCATACAATCGAGGTCAACTTCCTAGCCACCTGTGCTTTTGCCCGGATAGCGATTCCCTTTTTAAGGCGGCAAGCAACAGACAAGAAACAGGCAGACGGCGGACAGCTGCTTAGCAACAGCTCTGTTGAGCCAAGTCTAACCTTTCTCTCTAGTGTGACAGGCTTCCGTGATGCGCCAGGCATGTTTCTCTACCAGACTTCGAAGCAGGCTATTCTAGGTCTTATGAGAGCGATGCGTACGGCCATCTTTTCGCGCGATGGCATCCGCGTCAACGCCATCTGTCCAGGAATGACGGAATCGCCCATGACTAGCGCAAGTGGATTGATCGGCGCTTTCAAGGACAGGAGCCCCGAGTCAAGTGCTCAGTTGCCTTCGCATTACCAGTCCTCGGCGGCGGTAGCGGATCATATCGCGTCTGTGATGCTAGCGAAAGGGTTGAATGGAAAGAGTATCTACGTTGAAGAGGGGAAAGGTTGGGAGTTCGAAGATGGGTTGGCGAGGGAGATGCCAAGTTGGTTGGGCGAGGAGCCAACTCGCTTGTCGGACGAAAACCTGAGGTTTCTTGATAGTTTGGGGGGTTTGTGACGGAATCCATCAGAAGCCCTATGTGGATGAACCTTTCCCAGTTACTTTAGGAATCAAAACGACCCAAATTAGAGAAACTCCAGACAGCCAGAGTAACAGGAAGATTTCACACTGGACACTGCTTCCCACCAATCCCTTATCGCACGCGAGCGAAGGAGCCTCCCACCGCCAAGATCCTTGGTATTCCTTACCCTACAGTCCCTCGGCCCTACGAGAAGATCGCAAAATTTCTTTGTCAAAGCTTGAGAGCCGTTGAACTCGTGAATCAACTCAGTATTCTACGTGTTCGTTGGTTCATATCTATCAAGTGCTACCCTCAATGCTGACACCAACCCCTTTTGCTGTGCCCAGGTGAGAGATCTTGCTTATCTGCGCTAAGTGGTTTCAGTATTAGTCGCCATCCATAATAGGCCTCTAGCTGTTTTTGGAAAATGCCGACCTGTGGGGCTCGCCAGGCATCAAGGCAGCGATGTCTCCCGGAGGAGGAAGGAAGTGGCAGAGGTTGGTAAGTCTGGGGAGCATGACCCCAGGTTTCCCCGCAATTCTTGTCCTTCCTGACGGTTCCCCTACCCTCCGTTCCCGGGCCCTTTATTTTCCCCCTTTGTTAATGCCATAGCCAAGGACAAGGAAATATGAATATGACTTTTCATGTCGATCGCCGCTCTTCGCGGCTTGAAAGGGCTCCTCGTACTGCTCAAGCCTGTGGATTGTGCCATGCACGAAAGGTCAGATGCGACATCAGCCCAGCCAATCCGCAGTGCTCGAACTGTCGGCGAGATGGGCAGGTTTGCGAAAAAAGGCCACGGCAGCGGAGGACACACGTGGAAAAGACGAAAGCATCATCGTGGCAGGGCTCGGCGCACAACAATGGCACCAGGACTGCAGGGGCTACAGCCACCACTCAGATCGCCGGAAGCGATGCGGCCGCTCGCGGACCATCTCAGATATGTGCCGCTGAAGACGGTCAGACGAACCAGGAGGGAGCGGCTCAACCGTTGCAGCCAGGAGCGCAAAGCACCCTGGAAGAAGACCCCTCTCGGCCGCCTCACCCTTCTCCATCACCTGCTTCTATCTCCAGTGTTTCTACCGGCTATGAAAGCGGGTATATGGAACGTTCAGCATACATCGCGCCGGAGAAGTTTCGTGGTGAGGATGGCTCTGAAATCAACTACATCGTTCCTGTTCCCTCAGGTGTAACCCAGCAGATGGCCCAACTTCAAAAGGCGTTCGAAATACCACCTCGGGCTATACGGGAGTCATTACTGGAAAATTTCTGGACATATTGTTATTCTTGGGATCCGATTGTCGATCAATCGCAATTGTTGAGCACCGCTCCTGAGAAGGTCTCGCCTCTATTGTTGCAGACTATCTTTCTGGCTGGAAGCCGCATGCTATCTCCCTCTCATCCCCATATTTTCTGTTCACCGGAAGATTACTACACGCGAGCGAAGACCCTGTTCTGGCTTGATTATGAAAGTGACCCCATGACTGTTTTAATTGCTGCATCACTTATGCATTGGTGGAATCCGCATGGCCCGGAACGTGTGTCGACGAATACCAGCAGCTTTTGGTGTCGGATTGCCGTAAGCCTGGCACAGCAGATGGGACTTCACAGTAGCAAAAAGTCCGTGCCCGACGAATCCCTGCGCCGTCGATTATGGTGGTCTATTGTGGTAAGTGAGTCTTTGATATCTGCGAGCTAAAATCTAATGTCTGTTAGGCTCGAGACTGCCTTATTAGTGTCGCCCATGGACGCCCTAAAGCGATTAATCTCGCCGAATGTGATATTCCTCGACCTACTATAGACGATTTCCCAGCCACCTCTTCAGCAGGCCTGTTCTTCATCGCCTATATTGATTTGTCGCTCATCATGGGTCAATTTACGCGGCACGAGATTCAAAAGTTGTCTAGCGGAGAGTTTGCAACCGGAATCGAGGATTCGTTGTATCGATGGACCAAAAACCTACCCGAACAGCTACGATTGTCCTCATGCAACGCTAATAACCAGACCAACAAGTACCATTGTTTGAGACCTTACAGCCTTGAGTGTCGTCAACTGAACGTCCTTTACCTGACCACACTCATTCTCCTGTATCGCTCCAAGGCCATCGAGGGCCCATTCCCTACCGCTGCGGTTATAGCCGCGTCGATGATGGCAGGTATATTTGAAGACTTCCTCGCTCGGGACGAGGTCCGATTTCTAGGACCATGCTTTACCTTCCACCTCCTAGCCGCATCCATTGCACTGCTATCCTGCTACAAGTACTCCGTTTTGTGGGAGCTTGCTCAAGAGGATCTGAAAACGCTGGCACAAGCTCAGGAAGAGATGAAGAAAAGCTGGCCCTCTGCACTGGGGAGCATCGAAACTTTCGACCGCATGTACAAACTAACTGTGGGCACTCAGAAGAGGGTCATGGGCACGGCGGAAACCACCATCACCCAGAACCAGGCTCACTTTTTCAACGACTGCGACATGTCATTATGTCGGATGTACACCAGCCTCATGCAGAAGCCTGACTACGGTGACAGCCGAGGATCGGAAGATTTGCATCCTACGAACAGTACCAAGAAAGATTTGGCAACAGTCATCCCAGCTAGAGAAATGAACGAGGTGGTGCCCATCACACCACCCTACTATCTGGACCAGAGGGACCTCATCGGACATAGGTCTCTCCTAGAGCAGCCGCCAGATTCTGGCGAGGCCGTAGCGTTTGATCAAATATTTCAGGAGGAAGTTGGAGGGTCGAATGGTGCAATTGAAGACTGGTTATTTTGGGACCGTCTTGTATTCGATATAAACTGAAAAATGTCTGTGAATAAAAAAATGTTCAAACTGGCAACTCAGACTTGCGCTCCTTCTTTAGCAAGTTTCCCCGGTGAAGGGAATGGTCGCAAGTTAATTATTACTACAAAGTGTTCAAAAATATTGCTGCGTTGTGCAAGAAAGAGGCGTTTGTGGCCTGAAAGACATTATATAGACTTGTGACAGGCTTATGGCTAGGCCATGACCTTCACATCCCCAAAATGCATGTCAGCTATATATAATCTAAATAGTAAATGACTCGTTGATACAACATACTCTTTCCCGTCGCATTTGCAAGGACAGGTGTCCACTCCACATGATGCTTTGTGTGACCTAGCTGTTGGCTTGAAGATGCGAACGAAACGATGGCAATATTGCTGGTTTGAATTTTGTTTGAGAGTTACAAACTTTGTAAGGAAGGCAGTTTTGATGAACGGAGAGTACCTATCTATGAAAATATACCTCGCCATACTGGGGGATTTTTCTGGAAACTCGGTAGCATTGCGCATGAGAATGCTACTTAGATGTGCATTTGAGATCTACGATTGCCGGATTGGAATCTCGACTTAGTTCAAATGAGTGGCGCAACAAGTGTATACATAAGTTATTATTTTCTACCCTACCTACTGACATCTAGGTGAGGCTGCTGAGGGAGGTCAATGTGTTGTGCCGCAGCAGGCTTATAGTGAAGCACAGTTAGGATTGTTGAACACCTTACATACGCTAGGGTTAAAGTTAGATATTATAGTAGAGATAAGCTTCAATATTTATAAAGTACCTTATCTTTTTGCATTATTTTATCTATAGAATAGCAATAATATTAGGGGAGAGGCGACTCTACTTATAATATTAAGGGGAGTGCTTATAATAAAAAAGGACTAATATGCATAATAAGCATATAAACTATTTAAGTATATAAATCACTTCCCCTTAGCTATTAAGATAATAACTAAGATAAGAATATAATTAAGTATTTAATTAATTGAAATTAATTGCTTTCTTCTTCCTTAGATAGCTTAATAGCCTCTTAATAAGTCCTTGCATTATAACTAGGCCTTCTATAAATTCTATAGCATTGCTCCTTCAATTAAGCCTCTCTCTCTTAACTCTTTCTTATTAATAATTTAGCTTATATTTATATATTAATATCCATTTAATTAATTATATCTCTTCCTTCCTTTATAGTTATCTTCCCTTTATTTTATAAGTAAGTTCTTTTTACTTTGCATTACTTATTAAGAGTTTAATTTACTTATTAAAGCATTTAATTCTTAGATCTTATTAATATTATTTAATATAATATATATAATAAGCAAGCTATGCAAATAAGCGAGCTATGCACTTTTTTTAACCTTTTAACTAAGAATCTCAATAAAAATATAACTAATATATATCATAAGCGAGTGGACCACCCAAGCGAGTGGACCATAAATCCCTCAAATCTCCTCCTTTCCATTTAATCAATTAATTCTCAATAGCAAAGAATGTCTCAACTAAATAAAGAAGCAAATATCCTTCTTGCTATTCAAGCTCTTTAACAAGACCCAAAGCTTAGCATCTGACGCACTGCAGCTATCTATATAGTCCCTCGTATAACCCTTATTCATCGACAGAAGGGCCTGCGTTCTCGAGCTAATCTTATACCTAATTCGCGGAAGCTATCTAATCTAGAGGAATAGACGATTGTCAAGTATATCCTTGATCTAGATTCCCGAGGGTTTCCTCCACGCCTGCCTACTATTGAAGAAATGGCCAATCGACTGCTTGCTAAGCGAGAGGCATAACCTATTGGCAAGCATTGAGCTTCTAACTTCGTTAGGCGCTAACTATAGCTTTAAATGCATTCCTTTTATAAATATAACTATAAGAGGGCTTAATGCAAAGATCTAGCCCTTATTTATTAATAGTTCTTGCTTATAGAGAATATAATAGCGAAATATAGCATTAAATTAAATGATTTATTTAACTTTAATAAGATTAGCTTCCTTATAGGCATTATTAGCAATGGAATAGTTATAATAGGTATAGAAAGGCAAGGAAACTTAAAATCGATCTAGCTTAGAAGCTATAAGTAAGTTATAGTTATCTAGGCTATAAATGCAGCTAGGTGGTCAATCTCGCTATTTATCATTATTGCAGGCTAATATTATCTTGCAACTTAGTACTAAGATTATAGCCTTCTAAGCAATTGGGCTATCTCAATAACTTAGAATAGCTAGACTAATAATGAGATAGGGCTTAAGTAGCTAAAGCACTTTAATTAATATATAGCTACTTAATTAAATGGTCTCTATTGTCTCTTAATCCTTAATAGGCATAGGAGCTACTAGTAGTAGTTAATACACTATAGACCTATCTAGGTAAATAGAGCTTCAATACTATAGATGATACAGGAAAAACTGTACTGCTACTGCAGTCAGGTGAAAACCCCTACCCTTTCATAATGGACCCAACTCGGGCCCCGTATACTGGCTCTGCCTTCAGATTGATGGGGCTCAAATAGCCTCTTACCCAATTATATTATCTTGTCTGACCATAAGCTACA
>JAMAKE010000175.1:0-31288 GCA_023628695.1 Nectriaceae sp. PG4201 | reverse complement strand
AAAGATATTTATTAAGTTAATGCTATATTTTATAATTATATTCAATATAAAGGCAAACTATTAATAAATAATAATTAAATCTTTATATTTAGCCCTCTAATAGGTATATCAATATAAAAAATATATCTTAAGCTTTAATTGCTATTATATAAAGTTAAAAGCCTAGCACTAGCTAATAAGGTATGCCTCTTAATCAGCGAGCAGTTAATTAGCCATTTCTTCTATACTAGCGAGCTAGGGGGGAAACCCTCGCAAATCTAAGTTAAGAATGAACTAAATAACTATCTATTCCTCTAGATCAAAGAGTCAGCATTAATTAAGGATAATATTGCATTGAGATTGAATGCCTTATTATTAGCAATATAAGGTCTAATGATAAACCTTATAGATGCTAGTAGCGCGTCGCAGACTGAGTTTTAGGTTCTTTTGAAGGGCTTGAAGAGCAAGAAGGATTCTAGCCTCATCTTGAGTTAAGGATATATTAAGTAGTTAAGAATTAATTAATTAAATAGAAAGAATATAAATTATAGGATTTTTATTGCACTTGCTTATTTATTGCACTTGCTTATTATATATATTAGTTATTATATTCTCTATAAGTAAGAACTATTAATAAATAAGGGCTAAGTCTTTATATTAAGCCTTTCTATAGTTATATTTATAAAATAAATATATTTAAAGCTATAGTTACTATTTAATAAAGTTATAAGCCTAGCGCTTGCTAATAAGTTATGCCTCTTACTTAGCAAGCAATTAATTAGCTATTTCTTTAATAGCAAGTAAGCATAGAGGAAACCCTTAAGAATCTAAGTTAAGAATATACTTAGCAATTGTCTATTCCTCTAAGTTAAATAGCTTGCGCTGCTTTAGGGCCCAATTAGCACAAGAAGTGATGCCCTTCTAGCAGCGATATATGCTCTATTCTAAGACTATATAGAGAGCTGCAGCGCATCAGATGCTTAGCTTCGGGTCTTTTTAAAGAGCTTGAAGGGCAAGAAGGACTCTTGCATTTGTATTTAATTGAGATATAATTTGTTATTGAGAATCAATTGATTAAATGGAAAGAGGAGGAATTGAGTGATTTTTGCGCTGCATGCTCATCATGTATGTTATATGATAAGCGAGTGCACTAGACAAGTGAGTGCAAAATTGTATTTTATACCTTAACTTGCGATTTTAAAAAAGTTCTTTAAAATTAAATCTAAGCTTAAAATTAATAAAAATCTATAATAAAATTAATTAAGAAAGAAATTATATAAGAGAATTTTATTAAATTTTATTTATTTTTCTTTATATAACTTAGTTATTAAGAAAAAACTTATTTGCACTGTCTTTTTTCTTATTTTTATATATAAAAAGCTTAATAAATTAACTAAAAGTTTGAAATAAAACTTATCTTATAAACTTTTCTATAGGAAGTCTAAAAGTAATTTTTATTAATTATATAGTTAGTTTTAGAAAATCTAGTATTTCTACTTTTAGCTGCACAGTATAAGTGGTGCACTCGCTTGTTTAGTGCACTCGCTTATCATATACGTTAGTTTAATTGTTTTAGAAGGAGAATATCGACGACAAAGTGTCGCGGCTTTATGGATGGTAGCTCAGGCTTGCCTCAGGCATAGCTCAGGTGGTGCTCACCCCGGTCTTTTTAGGGCTCGATCTGATCATTCCCAATACTTCATTCGTCTTCAGGATTGGAATACCATGATGAGCTTATCGAGCAGACAAGACAGAGAGGTCACCGCGGCAACATCTGCCCCAGGCGAAGGTTTATCGACTACGGTATTGAGCGGTAGTTGTAAAAGAACCACTCGTAAAGTTACTCGAAGTGTCTCACGCTTCAGAACGCTAGAAATTCTGCTTTAGAGCGCTTGAGTAACGTAGACATATTGCAACGGGCTAGCTGTGTTAGACTTTATTCCTAATTCCTGCTACTGCATTTTATTTTATCCGAACTCGACAGTCACAACCCGAGTCTCATAACCTCCTTCCGACTTCTGATACGTATAACTCATTATCAAAGTCTTTCCAGTGCTGTCAAAATCAGGATATGCATGAGCAGCATAGTTGTAAGCTGCCCCGTACTGGCTGACATATAGCTTCTGGGCAGTAGACCAGTTTATGAGCGTTCCATCCACAGACCATCGGATGTAGAATGTCGAGTCGGCGAAATTATTAAAGTTCACCATCAACCATTTGTTGTAATAGTTTGACCAGAAAATATCTCCAGTACTCCAGTTGTCGGCACCGATGATACTTGCTGTGCCATCAGTAGATGATGGCATGGAAGAAACCCAGGCCGAGCCGCTCCAATATTGATACTGTAAGGAGAACACTCAGCAACAATATGTACTTGGAAGAATGTCGTTGTTACCTTGTTGCGATTTCCAACATCGCCAGGACCGGCACGTGCCAACATCAAACCAGCATCAAATTGTCCAACATGACTCTTCCCAAATAAGTAAACGTACCCATCGATGCCTTTCACCATCCCCTGTGCACCATAGTACATTTCATTATTAGTGAAGATGCTCTAGACAGTTCTAACGGTTGTGGGCCCATTGTCTGTGGCTTTCACGGTGACGAGGGTATTGTACGCGCTGTTGAAAATACCATCGACGACTTTTACCACGGTCGGGAATATGATACCCGTTCCGTCTCCCATATCAAGGAGATTACCCTGAGGCCATATAGCATAGCGCGTTTTGCTTGGGTCGTTTTGACTGTTGAAGGTGCTCTCAGTGGTCGTGAACGGGATTCCTTGCCGGGGGTCGTGATTTGCATCCATTCCAAAGTCTCGGAGCTTTTCTGGACTCGATGCGTTCATCTGTTTCCTCTGTTAAAATGAATGAGCCGGTAGAGAACATGCAAGCACTGACATAGGCTATAGTGTTTTTCACAAAGTATGTCGAACTCATCGTATCACTGAAGAAGAGCAAGTGGTGACCACTGAGCAAGCCTCCACCGCCACCATCACGGTTGAGATTTGGAGAGACTGCATCATATGCGGTCTTGGGTGCCGATATCCACTTAACAGTAGGGTCGCTTCGGCGGGAGAGTTTGTCATGGTCATGTGAATGTCCATGGACAGCAAACGAGCCTGAGGTTTGAAGACATAAAATAGAGGTAAAAAGATTGATCTGGTTAAGTAGCTTCATGATTGCTGAGAAAGTACTAGTCATTTGCGGTGTGATTGGCAGATTTATGGCGGGAAAGTTTCGAATATTGAAAAATGTCTGTTGAGACGGGGCATTGTGAATACGATGCGGTCATATGTTTTCGAATTAAGATCAAACAAGCCAAGGTTCCTTGATTTAGTACGGAAATGACGGAAATGACGGAAATAAGCCTGGTCGTCTGTTTAATGTCATGTGAGATTTAATACGCCTGCACTGACACGTGCAGCCCAGTCTATTTCATACTGGATCGGGAGATCTCTTGCCATTTATGGACGGCCTCAGTCACGGCCATTCCACGAAGAGCAGGTCCGAGGATGCTTCGTCGCGATTAAGCCGCCTCTGCTTTTGCCGATACGGGGATTAAGAGATGATGCGCTCACTTTTAACTAGTACAGCCCTGCAATGTGTTAAGCCTACTGGACTAATAGTTAGCAAGAGGAATGAATTAACCCCGTTGCGGTACTAGATAACGTTCTATAACTCAAAATCATCGAAACTGCAATGATCCTCAAAGTATAGTTAAAGTATAGCCTGTCTAGAGCCAGGACCTGGGTCTGTGTATTGTATGGGCTTCGTCGTGCAAAGAATATGGGCCACCTGAGACTCAACAACGGATAATGTTGCTTTATAGTATATGCTTGTTTTTAGCTAGCTGTCGGATAGTCTAAGATATAATTAGGGTGAATTACAAGAACTGATACCCCTCATCCCCCGTGATACTGTTAACCGAGATACTAAACCCCACACATCTAAGGCTGAACGTCGCACCAAGTATACACCCATGTCAGGAGTACATACGATCCTGGATTTTGTTATAGCTCTCATTTCAGATGCACTTTAATCACCTCCCTCATCAGGAACTAGCGGTGTCCTTAGTGGTCTGTTTCAAAGGAAGGAGGGATTAAGGGAGTTCTCACCCAAAGAACAATTCCAATTGTATAGTCGAATGGGTCAATATATTTGGAAGGACTGCACTGTCATTCTATTAACGGTCCGCGGAAGTTTGGGATCGTATACTCGACGTAATGATACAGATGAAGAAGGGATCCCCGCAGCACTCAATCTCTATCACACATCAAATCGCGCGTGAATGAAGTCAATGTCGTGGCTCAGGGCAATGGGCAACTTAATGCTCAAAATCCAAATGCACAGGCTAAATCTCGGACTGTAGGGTCTTTCTCGATTATTGTTCATTATTTGCCATCGCGGAGACCTACCTGCAAGAAATCCGGACGGAATCTCACTATTGCATTACCTAAACGAGAAGAAGGATTCGCGGCTAAGGTCCGATTCGAAGCATGGGATTACTCCTTCATTAATATATCACGTCAGCATTGATGTTTCTAGTATAGTTAGGTCCACAATGGGAGTAGCGTGCGTTCTTGCGACATCTTACGTTTCAACTCCCATTCCCTTGAATATGTATGTATAAAGAAGTCCGATGATCCGTCGGATGAACCCTATCAGCCAAAAATCTCGATGTACAACAATTACATCATACAATGCATACCGAGGGCTTACTGATCAGCTTGGCCGTGGGTCTGGCTCAAGCCGCCATCTGGCAGCCAACAGCCGGTACAACCTGGGAAATCGTTCTCTACAACTCTGTCGATATCAATGTCAATTCTCCTTCTACTACGGCAAACGTGGAAGTTTTGGATTTCGACCTTTTCACCAACACGGATGATGGCACAGACAAGAGCAAGATCGATGCGCTACATAAGATTGGCAAGAAAGTCATTTGTTACTTCAGCGCCGGATCTTACGAACCCGACCGTCCGGATTCAAATAAATTTACAGCTAAGGACAAAGGCTCAGAGCTAGATGGCTGGCCGGGTGAATATTGGCTGGATCTGAAGAGCACCAACGTGGCTACTATCATGAAGAACCGCATCTCCACAGCGGCGAAAATGGGCTGTGATGCCATCGATCCCGATAACGTTGACGCATATGTAGATCATCTCTATCTGATGTTAGGGTTAGAACGAAAGTGAACTGACTGAGAACTACTAGGATAATAACGGTGGCGGTCTGGGTTTAACCGAACAAGATTCCATCAATTTTATTTTAAACGTGCTTGCACCTGCTGCAACCGCAAACAACTTGGCCCTCGGATTGAAAAACGCTGCATCAATCATTCCGAAAGTTATCGATCATGTACAATTCTCTGTTAACGAGCAGTGCTCGGAGATGAAGGAGTGCGCCAGCTTCACACCATTCATCCAGGCTGGGAAACCCGTATTTCACATCGAGTACCCACCAGACAGCGGCTCCGATACACCAGTGGTAAATAAAGACAAGTGGTGCAAGAAAGATCCAAAGGGTACTGATATCACGGCATTCAGTACGGTGATGAAGACTGAGGACCTGGATGGGTGGGTTGAGTTTTGTGATGGCAAAATCTATCACACTCCCACTGAAGACTAAAAGTAGAATTATCTTCTTAGGGTTGGTAGTCTATAAGATGCCAACTTGTTGCGACGCTCTTACTCTCCTATTTCGACGGCTCGGCTCGCCTTGCCTCTTTGAACTTGCCATGTGTTAATGTTCCTTGCATTAGAATCAGTCTGTAATATAATCAGGAGTCTAAACCAATTTGTCCAGAGTCTGATCAATTTGAATACCAGGGACGGAGGGGGCGCGATTCGTATCGCTTTGGAGGTATCAAGGTCAAAGATATAAACGATTAATTGCATTCAATTGAAGCTGCTTATAAGAGGCAAAATGTTCCGTCTTACTGAATGCCTTCTTATCTCCAAGGGCTAGATGATTACACAGTTATTAAAAACTCTATTCGGTTCAATAACTATAACTCGTCAATACTTAAGCCCGCTCGAGTTGCATAACAACTAGGCCAAGAACTTACACCTAGTCACACAGTCCATTGCATAGGGTGTAATATTCTCTAGTCCGGATTCAGGATCCGGTTCAGCTTGAAAAAGGCCTCGACATCAAGAGGGCCAGCTTCTTGAAAGAGTAGGAGTTGACATTTTCGTAAGTATTTCCCCAGTTGCGGCAGTTGATATCTCCAGGCTCATGCTTGTCCTTGTCCGGGACATTAAGGTGAACTTGGGGCTGGCTAGTTTAGTTGAGGTAGGGAACGCAAGAACCCCACGACAATTATTCTTCGCTTCCCAGGTGATGGACTGACACTCGTCGGCGGACACGACCGTAATTGGGAAGGAAACAATGCACGGAAGTACAACGGAGAGGGTGTGGGGGAAAGAGAGCTAGGTTTGAAGCTACGGCAAGATTGCGGCCAAGGAGATACCAAGGCAAGGTATCCAGCATGTAGAGTCAACACGCAACAAGACTGAGATGGATGAGGGGGGCCTGATGTAGAAACGCTGACTCAATAGCAGGCCTGAAGTAACATGCTGATGACTTGAAAAGCGGCGAATGGGATAGTGTTTTACGGGTGCGCGGCTCACTCGGATAAAGTATTCTTAAAGTTGGGATCCCTGCACAATCCCAATCTACAAGGCAATCTCACATCAACGGCCGTCGTGGCAACAGCCGACACCCTGTTTTGATCCACAGAGGTACTTCAAGAGGAGTCGACTGAGTCAAAGCGGATCTGGAGCCAACGGCTTCCAAGCGGGCCAGACTGATATTGTGCAAGGGCTTATATGGGTTAAAATGGGCATTTCGTGAAACAAATATAGAATATTTTGTCGCAGGGCTATGCGAGATATTGTCTGTTCCTGAAAATCTTGTAGCAGGCTTCTTCGAACGATGATCGTAGGCCCGAAGAATTTTGACCTGTGTATTTTGTCCACCATGTAGTTTGAATCCACAGACAAGTCACAGTGACCTCGCTGGAATTGCATTGTCGGATCATCTGCCAATGTGTGGAACCACTCAACCTTGATCTGTTGGTGAAATAGAAACTGTTATTGTGCGTGGTTTAGCGAGCTGAAGGGTCAGAACACCTATGCTGATGTGAATGTCTAATGTCGCTGGTTGCCTTACTATTAGGTGGAGGGCGGGACAAGGCCTGAACCCGGCTCTGATACCCCGTTCCTACCAACAACCAACACTGAACAGGAAATAATCGATGGGATTAGCAAGGGACACTAAATCTACTGAGCTGTGAACTCTTGATCTGTAGCTAACGTGTCTACTAACATGGAGTGAGTTGGAGCCGAGAGCCTTGGCTGGAGCAAGCAAATGAAATTAACAAGGGTTACTAGATTGTGGAATTACGAACTGTTGAATTGCAGCCAGCATGTCTATCAACATAGAGTGAAATCGGGGCTGAGAGTCTCGGCTCACTTCCTGCCCATTATTCTTCGGCGAGGAAGGAAATACGAGGTCATCGGGGCCCCCTGACACATCAACTTGTAACTTGGCGCTTTCGATTCTGTCAGCTCCTATCAAGCAATAGGCCACGGTTGTGGGTTTACTGACTCTCTTAAATTAAAGCCGGTCTGGCGTGGAAGGCTGCCCATTTGGTCGCCCTAACTTGCATGGAAAAAGTCAGTTGATGAATGAGTCAAATGATGGCATATATAAATGAAAGTCGTCGAGATTTACTAATGCAGTCAGGCTGGCCCTCTAATGCCGCATCAAGCTGGTCCTTAGTAACCCCCTGGATTTAATTTTCTCTCTACCATCTTTTTCCTGTGAAATACATTCTCTAAACATTTAACGTGGGGCTCGGCTGCTCGACGCTCACAATGGCTCCTCTTCGTTACATGATACGCCTTCTTCGCCTACGCACTATCTAACCTTTGTTATCCATTTGGCCTGGAGATGCTTCCCGTTTTCGCGCCAAGGGAGATGGTCCAGATCAACCGATCAGCTCTGAAGAACCCGCCCGCCTCGTGCAGATCTGACCTCAGCACTAAAAGCTGACCCAGAAATATGACGCATACAGCCCTTTCTTACGACCCATTCCATTGTCTTGACTTGCCGCGCGACTCGTAATTAAGACAAGAAGCCAGGACCGGCTGCGTTGTCTTCCAATCGCAATTTTTGCACCACAACTGCATATGGGTATTCTGACATCCAGTCTACTTACCCCTCTCGCACGGCAGACAGGTCAACTGATGCGATGCTTCGCTGTTCTCGCCCTGATTGACCTGCCATGTGTGATCGGTGGCATTCTGCATATGGGCCTGGTATCTTTACGAGGCTCGGTCTGTCCAGATAGCTACCTTCAGGTTTTCCTATGAAGTTTTAGGATATATGCAGTCTACAGCCTCCATGCGCCTTAGCTGCACCCTTTCAAGTGAATGGGGCTTCCCCACATAAGGCTGGAGAGATTGTAAGCATAACAGATACCCGCAACGCAATGAGATAGTTTCCTCTTTCAAGAGAAAAGAAATAATATAAGTCATGCAGTTGGATTCTAAGACCGGCCCTGTCCTTTCAATCTATTAAGATCTTGTAAAGCTATTTAAAAGACATTCAAAAGACATTCAAAAGACATTCAATTAATAGTTCTACGTTAGACATGACCCCGAGATCAATCAGGAGGCAGACCTAGCTGCTGCGCTTCAACCCACAAAGCTTGTGCAGGTAGGTCACATATTGAATCCCACCATAGGTATCTCTTGAGAAGTGGCTTGATCTCATCCCATGAGCGTCCCCCCGATACAATATTAATAAGCTTCAAGTATGAGCTCTGGAGCTCCGAGAATCTTGTCGCAATAGCCCCCAGCATGGTGCCCCAAATAAGGAATTCTGAATTGCATCCATCCTGATCGAAACCACCTTCTTCAAGTGTAAGAATTAGTGGTAGCATGTTCGCAGCGTGACGGTATTTGATCTTGGTATGTGGCGGGGTGGGAAGGAGGGCCATGTCGAGGTATATTAGACTCGACAGCCGACAAATTTCGCATAGATAACGGCCTGAGTCAATCCCCGATTGTTGACCTCCAATAATTTCGTCGTCTTCGGATATTATGTAAGAAGATAGAGACATCAGTTTGTGTGATGCCCAGTCACAGTTATTCGCAAGCACGTCGAGGGATGGAGGAGCCCCAGGTCCACCTCGACAAAATTGATCTAGTGCAGCCGTAAGCTCTGCTATAGTCGCCAATACAGCAGCTATATCCTGGTCGAGCAGCATGGCTGAGAGAAATGAAGTAGCACGTCCTTCTAATCGAAAAGCCGAGCCAAGGAGCTCAAGCAGTTGATGGGCTGCTGCATCAGGCTGCCACAGATTCCCCTGCAAGCTTCCTTGCGATTCACGTGAGCTGGAAAACCTCGGTTTCCGTCCCAGCCTCGCATTATAGAGCATATCGAGGCTACACATTAAGACATTAGTTTCAGATCCTTCGATGGGGCTTTTCGTTGAAATCGACAATGGGTAGGGCATAGTTTGCTTGGTGTTTATGCAGAACTCACAGGGGCATGACATATCCAAAGGTTTGCTGGTCAATATTATGCAGCCCGCCCCTTCGCTCAATGAGATTATAGAGGACGTTCATGTGCTCTTCGCCAAAGTCCATCATACCATAAATGTGCATATCGCGGTAGGTTGCCATCGGTGACAGAGGGTGCGGCTCAGGGGATTGCGCGAGCTCAAAATTGCCATGAACAGCTAAAACGAAGATGGCAAGCAGAGCACTATCGGTAACGGCAGGATCCGGATGAGTCTGAAAGCGCTCGACTTCCTGCCGAAGAGCCTGGAGGGCTTGAACTTTCCAATGCAAATTCTTTGTGATGATACGATTCCGGATTCTCGCCTCGGGGCAAGTTATTACATAGTGAGTAGACGAGCCCAGAAGTTGGGCATAAAAAGTCGCCGGTGATTCCATGGTCCTCCACATCCAACTTTGGGCGAATCGCCGTTGGCCAGTCTCTGTCTCCCCAAACGCTGTCCATGTAGTGGTAAATGCTCAAATACGCGTTAGCGCCCCAGCTCAAACATAACTCGTCTATGATGAATTGATTATGAAAAATAGAGATAATGAATTATGGTCTAGAGGTAAATGGTCACCAGGGCTTATTAACATACCATAAGAGAGCATAAAGCGTTCTTCCTGTGTAATTTTGGACACCGCGAGAGAATTGAACGGATCCCAACCTCCGGAACCGACCCGGCAAGATGGGGCCGCTGGAGATCCTACCCACATAGAGTGACCATGATACGGATGCCCTACGTGGCGTGTTGGCCTTCTATTGCTATGGGAGCCATCGCGTCTGGATGACGCATTATTCGTCGTGGAAAGAGGCAAAACGCCCTCGCCCTCAGCACCTGGGCGGTACGAGACGAATCGGAGTCCTTTGGACCGCGCCGACTTCAGGTGCCCTTGTTTAGATGCATGTGACCGTGCAGCAGTATCCAAGTGCGTGTCGCACGATGCTTCGCGTGATGAGCGGTGCTGCAGGAACACTAATGGCATGCCTCGTACTGAGCTCATGGTACTCGTCTCTCCGAGATATGTGGCGGGCAAGGCTGCCACTTGGTTCCAAGGGAGGGGAAGATGAAAATTCCGTGGCTATGCTCATGCAAGTTTCAGGTGCTCGATTGACTAATCTTGATTTGGAATGTGGGTTGTTCTCTTTTCAAGATAGACGAGTGGAGGCATACGACCAGGGTCCTGGACTCAGCCCCGCAGAGCTGAACTCCTACGTGGTAGTCTACTGTACTACGAGGTATGGATGGAGAGAGACTGAGATCCAAGCATTAGCGGGAGCACCAGCAGGATACTCGCCGCTGGTGATAAGCCGTTTCAACCCGTCTTTTGCATACAAGTCCGTCGTCTTACCTTTTGTTCAAGTCGAGGCGGGAGGATGACCGTCAAGACAATTTCAAAAAGCGACACAGTTGACGTGCGCTAGTTTAGCAGGCGTCTTGTTTGGCTGGTCTTAAATAATTTCTTGGCATACCAAGCCTAATAAAAGAAGGCTTCCCTGTGAAGCATTCATCCGACCTCCATTAGCCTGATCAACTGCTCCCAAGCAAAAGCCCCAGGACTTTTTATTTTATTTTTAGCTGGCCTTTGGAAAGGCAGTGTCTGATCTGTTCACGAGGCTCTGGTTCTACGGTGATAATCTTGAAGAGATTGGATCCCATTCTGAGAGGGATTCTCATCTCACTCATGAGAAATTCTTTATTTGTTTAACAACTTTTCTTATTCCATAAACGTGTAAAAAATACACCTCTCTAGTTGATGTGGTAATGTGAAAATTATACGCTTGGTTCATGTGAGTGGACGCTTCTTTAATGCTTAAAAACACAAGCAAGCCGGGACCATATGATCTTGGCGAAGAAGTCAAATTTTGACTGAAGGATCTCGCTACCAGTAACTTCCGTGAAAATGTAGCATATTTCAAGCCAGTGTGACGGCACAAATAAACATCATCATGACTGTCGTCATCCTTCGACAGGACTGGTATAGGTGTTATTGTTGATGTTAGTTCCTTTCTTTACAGAGCGGTCCATGGCTAAACACCAGCCAGAGTTCCGAGCTTTGATCCTTTAAATGAGGTAGAAGCTGTGTCTGCAAGCTGGGAATGCTCAGCATCTAGCACCGGGGCTAGGTTGTGCAGCGTCAACTTTGTCTGGTGCGATGCTCAAGCTGAATGTCGTATCAGGTCCTAGAAGAGATGATTCGGCGATGGGCTCCAAAGGTTTGTAATCATAGAAAATTTCCGGATTTGGTGTCCACGGGATTTGATGTCCTCGGCTGCATTCCGCTTCGACACCCTTTTGTATGATGTGTCGAATGCTTATGCTGCCCCACGGCAGTCCAGAAACTTCTCCATCATCAGGAATCTCAAGCGCGCCCTGTATTCGATAGCTATTCTGGGCATTTTGATGGTTCACGATATCTCTCTTGGCTTTCTTGGCTGACTCTTTGGCTTTCTCTCCTGGCGGATTATTGTCAGTCTTGAGAAATGACAGCGGTACCTGGGATCACTTACTGAATTTGCGCTGAGCAATTCGATTCTGTATTCGCTTCCTCTCCATCGGTTCAGCTACATCTTTCCAGTTGTCATCCATCCTTGGCATTTGGGTGGTGGTTGGAATGGACTAGGGCTCTCGGAGGGTACTTCGAAAAAAAGTGGCTTGGTGTCGAGTCTTGAGTTCACTACCACTGGCGAGTAACTTGTAATATGGATCTATATTATTATCAGCGCGCGCGTGCACAGATCCGTAAGCTGGTGAGAATTACAAAGCGATAGCATGGAGTTCTATTTGGTTGCAAGACCTGAACACACCGCTATTAGTCTCGAGTAAGCACCGGTCCTTCTCATCACTGCAAATCAAACAGGTGCTATTTTGTGTTCCAAGTACCCAAACTCTCCTCCCTTGATATTTATGCTTGAATGTAGCACTTCGAGAGCGACTTTAAGTGGCAGGTAGTCTTGGCCTCGAGGCAGAATCCCCTGCACGAAATTGAGTTGGCCCTTGGACGGAAGGGGAAAGACCCACTTTCCCACTCAGGTTAAGTGCAATACCGATGAAATGAGCGTTGCTGATCTTTTGATATCCTATTTTTAGCTTAGCGTGACAAAACATGAATGATTCTGAGGAAGTCGCCCCGAAGTGCGGCACAATGTCAGCGTGCATATCACTTGAGGCAATGTATAATTAATGGGGGAATGTGGTTTTCTTGGCTTAATAAATTTCACAGTCTGGTAGGTAACTATGTGCTAGGATCATAAACCCTCAGTGCCTATCTGCTAATACTATGTAAGTTGGAGGCTAGGTGTAACAGGGCGATAGACCACACACTCGTGCATTCAAATTATCGCAACTCGGACTCTTCAATACGATGGTCAAGATATATTATTATATATCGAGGCATTTTACGCAGGAGTGTGGAAGGAATAGATCTTAAGATGCTTTTAACCTTTAAATAATACAGCAAGAGTTTGCTAAAGGACTCGCACATCTTATCTTATCATTGCTTTCTTACAAGCCGATGGATGCTATAGTGCGCTGGGGCGCCTGCATTGCGGATAATATATGATCGGCTCGAGGGAGAAACGCTCTATAAGAAGGAATGCACTATACTCAAGAAGAATGGGATCCGATCGGCGGGCATGTCGTTCGTAGCAGAGAATATAAAGAGTCACCGATGGATGAGCTGCATTAATGTTGCTTCCATCACGAAGGCGTCTGTCTTGGATGCAGGTCCCTGGTATTGGACTACCTACTATACATCAGCTGTAATGTCCTCCATCAGCCGTTTAACCTTTGACTCAATCCTCTTCAACTCTCCATCGGTGGCCCTGACTTGCGCGTCTTCTTGTTGAATAACCTCTTGAATGGACTGTATATAATCCGTCATAATTGTCAAGACGCGACGTGCCTCTCGGTGTTGGTATATCATGTCCTTGTCTGGCTTGTCCTGTCCATTCTCCACATCCCCATCCACACTCGCAAGCGCAGCTCCTGCATCCTGCTATGACGGAGAGCTAGACCAACGTACATGGAGCTGTCGGAAAAGATCGAGAGCGTTGCCCACTGTATCGAGCTGGCATGACAGTTGGTGTCTCCAATGATGGCCTCTAGTGATGGCTTGCTTGACGGCAGTCACCATCGTCTGGAGGCTGGGATGGATCAAGCTCGCAAACGAAGACATCTCGTGGTCAGAGTTCCCAGTTATATTATCGACCAGGCTTTGAGGGCTCGCACTGGTTTGCTGGTTCCTCCATGCCATGTTCGGGTGAGTAAGGGGACTCAAGAGACAAGAGAAAAGGTGCCGCCAGAATGGACCATGTATAGAAGTCGCCGGTAGAGGGCACTCAGCGATGACGTGTAGAGCGAAAACAAGGACGCAGAGCCCACAGTCGTAAGAGTTGTCTTGCTGCGGAGCGATGCGATTGACGAGACGCCAGGAAGCGTGGCGGTTAGGAAGTAGTCTCTCTATCATTCTTCTGATAAGGGCTTCAGCTTGACTCCAGTTACTGGCACTGGGGAGCGAGTCAAAGAAGTCGACAGAGTCTCGGTCGGGTCGGATGACAGCAAGGGTCCAGTGCGCGCTTGCCTCAAGATGCAGTGGGAGTAGGAGAGTGCAGCTAGATTGCGAGGGCGACAGTGGAGGAAAGGATCGGCAATGGATCAGGATCGGATCGACGAGGTGGAAATGCGGAGGATATGCGGCAGCGACGAGGATGGACAAGATGCAGTTAATGGGGGCGTCGTCGAGGCAGGTCGCCGCCGCGAGTGACTTGAGAGAGTCAGCTTTCCAAAAAGGTTGATCAGCCAGGTTGCAATTAACTGGGGCGTCTCTCTGTGAGTCAGTACTCCGATGAACTTCCGGTGAGGGATGGCTCTCAGAGGGCAGAGAATAGTCCTGTCGTGGCTCGTCTCGAGTCGTACGGCCCATTGAGGCTGCGTCGACGAGGTCGCCCATTGCATATGGTTCAGCACTGCTGTGAGCAATGAGGTTCTCGGAGGATAGCGGCACTGGAGGATCGGAGTTGAGCCCGAAGTCGTAGTCCTCATCGACAGGGCTCGACGAGTGTTGATAGCGATGCCACAAGGATATGTCGGGAGGTGAGTTGATGGAGTTTTCAAGTTTCCCGACATCAGTATACCGCTCGGGAGGATGATGTGGTTCGTGGATGCGTCGTCCAATCTCAGGGGAAGCTTCATAAAATTCGGGGTCGTATCGAGGGCGTTTTCGTAGGGGATTGTCATGCGACAATACTTGCTACTGGCCGTTGGTACAGCTCACATCTCCAGCGGAACCAGTAGAATACACACCTGGTTCGTCGCTGCTCGCCGTCCACGTCCTACCTGGCCGTGAAATTTGCCTCCATCAGCCGTTTCTTGATGTCGTTCTCTACCCTCCTCTTCAGCAGCTGCTTCTCTACCTGTCTCGATGCTAGCAGCCACCCCGTAACCTATATGGGCGTTCTCTGGCGGGCAGTCTTCAGCTACCGAGAGTCTATGTCGCTGCTCTGTTGGAGTTTCATACGCAGCCTCGTCTTGACGCTGCTCTTCTCCAGCATATGATCCGTCGTCCTGACCCTCGAGCGGCATCGCAGCCCGTACAGCATCAGTCGCCCATTCAATGTCAAACACGGTCCACGGTCTAGTACGCGAAATTCCCCGCCACGATATGCCATCTCTTGCGTGGCTGCGACGTCGATCTCGAGCATCTCGTAAAAGCCGCGTTGCGGTGTTAAAGTCGGTACATTCGGACAAGGTCTTGAGGGCGCAGATCATGTTTCGAGATAGAGAGACACCCTCAAAGAAGTCATCGAACACAGCTTCGGTGCAGCCCCAAGCCCTCAGCACTTGCCGCTTGGTATATCGAACACGCCGTTGGTGATCCCGAATCGGAGCTGGAGAAGACTCCATATTGACGACTGGGCGAAAGGAGTCGATCAAGGCAAGAACAGCTGGAGGGAGGTGATTATCGACATTGCCAAACTCATCGGTCAGGGACGTGTAGAGGAGGAGAGCATCTTCGGAGCCAGATCTGACGGCGCGAATAAACTCTCTGATGCGTCGGTCGAGTTCATCGTCATCTTGCAAAGTTAGAGGCTCGGCTTCCACGCTGATGCGACTGTTTGGCGACGGCGGTGTTTGTCGCAAAGACGGAGAATGTGAGTGAATCTGGGGAGTCGTAGGCATGGCGGAATGAAAACAAATACCGCGAGCAGGGCTTTCAGCCTGTCGTCGCCAACGCTTGAGGCAGCTCCATTGGATTAGACCAGACCATGCCTAAGAGACAAGCATCTTTAGAAGGTCTTTAGAAATGCTGGTTTCTGCCTGAGGCTCCGCATCAACTGTGCTGTGAGCAACAGAAGGCGCACTCATGCACTTTCCTGAGGATCATGGATGGCCTGAAGTTGCCTGAAGTTGCCTGAAGTTGCTTCCAGTGGACTCCCCTCAAGCCCCACGTCAGCCCTGGACACAAATCCCTGCCCGAAGTTGGCTCTACATCGACCCCTCCTCTGGCCCCGCTTCAGCCTAGGACACAGAATAGTGCCCGAAGTTCGCTCTACTTCAATTCCTCACCCAGCCTATGGCACATTTACCCTCAACAGTGCTATCTAAGCCCACTCCCTGCCTTTCAAAGTCTTGAGTCGCGTATATTGACAGCAGTCGTTTTCTGAACGCATCTTTCCGTCACGCGCTTCAAGCAAAATGGTGTAAATCTAGAGAATTGAGGAATGTTTCTACTCAAGCGCGAGTGATTGATTTCCTTGCACGTACTTCGTAATTGGTGTCAAACGTCGGACGGCTGGAGGTATACTGCATCTCTCAAGTGCCAATCCCTGATAGCCCATATTTAGGAAGAAGTAGAAAAAAAGAAAACTACACAACAACCCTTCATATCTGTGGGAATGATGACTTTCTCATTTTTCTATCAGTCGTGTGAAACTAAGCAGTTCCTTATTTCACTTTCGGCTTTTCCTTTAGAGTATCCAGAATCCACACAGGTAAAACCCTCAATTATCGTCACGTTCTCCAACAGAGGTGAAGATTGAAGGTGTGAGCTCTCATCACAGATCTAAGACGCCTTCACGTAACGATATCTTATCGATAGCCTTAATTGTGAGCACGTGCCGCCCTGGAATACTTTTCACACTCGCTGACACTATGTATAGATGTCCTTCGTGCCTTAAGTGCCATGGGACAACTCTTGTACATTAGGTATGCGCCCATCGAGGAAATCATGAATCACAACCTTTTGAGGTTTAATATGGCTCGTAAACTCGAATATGCACCATCAACAATTGTTACTTGAAGCGTGTGCCTGCAGTCTTCATGAGAAGCCTTGCGGTGGATCGGAGCTCTATAGTAGTCCCACATGAGACATAGTCAAGATCACATAGGAGTAAGAGCTGTGAATATGAGTTGCGGATGAGTTTTTTCAATGAGTAGGGGTAGATTTCCGAGGTTGACTACCCATAGGGCAGCCGTAGAGGACGGCGGTCTTGTCAACCCAACCCTAAGAATTGCCCCTAGGCAAGGAAAGATACTGGTCCAAGCTACAATGATGATTAGGGCGTCAAGAGTGAACTGGGCTATCAATAGTAAAACCCTCTTTCTTTCTTCCATTTTCCTCAAGGAATTGTTGGTTCTTTTTATTATCGTGATTTCAAGATTATGTATATAGCTCCATATTAGAGGGAGAATGTGATTCGGGGTCGGCGTGATGTCAACTGTGAAGACATTGAGATCCGAAAGTTTCTTTTGGGTCACGAGGGCGCTGATACTAGATCCTTGAACATCTAGATGCGTTGTCGCTGACCCCAATTGTTCTGATGGCTCGAGGAGGGAAGGCAGGCTATCGGCTGAAACGTTCTTTACAAAGCTGAATTCGAGTCTTTCAGGTTTGAAAATTTTGAAAGTTCCCATCCATTGGCGGAACACGAAGGCAGGAAGTGATTCAAAGGCTCTGATGACGATGGCAAATGTATCTTTTGTATCCTTGGTCTGAAGCAGCAAAGCAGCCAGTCTCTGGTCACCGAGAAAATCATATGGGTCTACTTCGACGCGTATTGTTGATCCGAAGGGTGCAAAGCCCTTTCTCGAATAAACACGCACTAGGGTTGTTCCGTCCGGTATACTTCGTATCCACAAGCCAGAGTCGATGTTATGTGCAGTGCTGAACTCGGGCTGCTTCTTGGTCATGAGAATTAAATGCCGGCGAGGCCATCTATGCCATGCATGGTGACTGACGTATTTTGTGGCAGCGTTGGTCCTCAAATACAGATCACCTACATGAGATATCAGTGGTAGGGCGAGTAAGTTCCAGGGATCACGTTTTCGTCGACATGGTAGAATAACGTAAGGATCGAGATTTTGGCTCACAGGGAGAGTGATTTCCAGTCCCCGTGTTGTTACAGCCCAGTCAAGGTCCGAGTGGCAAGTCACAATGTCCATGGATTGGTCAAAGTTCTTAGGGTCCAACGCCAAGTGTCCCAATGGTTGTCTCACCGATAACGGCTGGGAAATGGTGAACCATGGGTGTTGTAACATTTCGTTTACCATCCGAAGTGTTGGGTATTGGCTTGGGTCCTGAGGACGTATATTTAAACCATTCCGAATCGGGTTCCACGCAAGCAGGCTCGGGTCAAAGGCGTTCTGCAAGATTTCTTCCTGAAGTCGCAGAAACGCCCTTATCCCTTCACCATATATGAGAGGGATGTTGACGCCGAAGATTTCGAGTAAACAGTAGGCCATATCTTCTGTTCGGGTCGTTGTTCGCTTGGCAGCCCAACTCATTTTCTCAGCGGCACTTGCCTTGGCGATCAGATCGTGGCGAGATCTATGACCAAAGTTGGTTAGGTAAAAGTCGTCAATGCCTGTAACAGAACTAACATCGCGGGCTGTTTCATCTCTACTCGCAATTCGCGTCCAATCCGAGGCGTAAAAATCGAGTGTGCTCGGCGCCAGCAGCTCCTGGAGCGTCCATCCCCTTGTGAACCATCGAGATGTATGAAACGAGGGATCGACTCCAGACGCATTTGGTGACACGTCGCTCAAGTACGCAAAGCACACTTCGGCCTCCGCATACCAGCGAAACATGGAGTTGATGGCCTCTGAAAGTTCAGCGCTGCTGGTTTTGTCTATGCAGCAAGTATCAACCCAGACATGTGAAATGTTGAGCTTTAGGGCAGTCTCGCAGGTTTTCTTGATTTTCATGTACCCCGCTTTGGCCTCGATGGCGGTATCGGGGAGTTGGAAGTGCTGGAGCGATATCTCTTCATCTCCCCATGTGTGAGATAGGATGGCGTACTTTGGGACAGACTGCTCGAAGTACTCTTTGAGCTCTAAAGTCTTCGCATTGATGAGTCGCATGATCGTTGTCCGTAACCGCAAACTAAGCACGGTTGTGTCTAATATGTGGGCCGAAAAGACTGCAGTGATGAAAGGAAAAAGGAGAAAGTCTGTTCGGGCTGAGGCTGAAGGCATGCACCCACCTGAGCAGGCTGAGGAAATTTTACATTTTACTGGCACAGCCACCACCACCACCGCTGATCCGCAGCGGCTAAGCCTTCGACAATAACCTGAGGTAATTGAATATTCATTTGTGACTGGTAATCAAGCCTTGATGAGGCCTTGATTGCATCGACGCTTCAGACTAATCCTCCTTTGATTTACTGGGACCTTCCAGTCTCAATAGACTATGTCGTTGCCAGCCAACTATTTATTAATCCCCTCCAACGATTGCTGTTCGTCGAGTAGTCTGGGATGCTCTGTACTCGAAAGAATTTGTTAACGAGAGACGGGCGTGGCGGTGGCCAAACAGCGTGCCTCAAGAAGGCTGCGCCAGGACTATGAAGCCTGAAGGATTAGATTGGGGGAGGCCTTATTGGCGGAAATAGTTTTAGCGTGACCAGTAGATCTGCTAGGAATTCTTGTTTGCTGTCTCTGTCGTCGTGCGGAAACAAAATTTTGAGCCTTTAATATCTGGCGGCCTATCTACCATCGGACTGAGGTGGTCGCAAATGGAGCTGGGCCGAAACGGTCCTAAATTTGGCCTGAGAAAAATTGATGCCGCCTTAAGTTATATAAGCAAAGCAGCTTGTCAATATCCGGTTTGGGGCCACAACAAAAGCAATACACGACCCCCCTCTCCGTCCTTAAGAATTAACAATTTGCTGCTGTAGCTTAAGCTAATGGTAAGCCAGTCCAAGAGGGGGATGTGGATTTGGCCCTCTCTTAGTCGGGGTTAGTGCAGACTGGTAGTGTTGATTGACATTTGTTTCAATGCTCAAGGTTACGGTATGGTCTGAAGACTACTGAGACACCGCCCTGAAAACAACTTATTGATATTTGAGTAGATAGGTGGTGTCTTACTCAGAGACCAGCTTTTTAATGAGCTCTTTCACTTCCTCCTTTGTCCATTCTTTCACTCCCAAAAGTTCATTGTCGTCACGACTCCAGGGATGCGCAAGCTCCTTGGTAGCTATAGCGTACTGTATCTGTACGCCAAAGGTCATAGGAGTCACCTGCCCAGAGCTTAACTCCTTTAAAGATTTGTCGAACAAAGCCCTCATGTCTTGCGATGTAGTCTTCCAATCGTCCGCTCCCAAAACTTCTTTTGCTGTATCCAGCAATTGTCGCTGTGACATGAAAACATTGTGAATATATACCGGCCGATTGAGCGTTTCTCTCGGGTGCAAAAGAGCGCCTGCAGTAGCTCTCCCGATATCTTCAAGTGTCGTCCACGGGAGGACGTTCTCACCGTCGTCGAACATCGTCACTGACTTGCCCTTCAAATCGATTCCAGCAAACCCTGACGACAAATTGAAATCAAGGAATGCGCCGCAAGCAATGAGGGTATAAGTAAGGCCAACTTCTTCTGCCTTTTTCTTAACAGCCTCGTAAGAGATCTTTTTCCGTGTAAAGACCGGCAGCTCATGCACTCCAGACAAGTCTGGGTCAAGACCAAAGTCACTCGTAATGCTAAAATCCGTCAACTAGGCGGGCTTTTGTGTTACAGAGATGATACAAGAGCAACATACAAACGATATACTTTTTTAGCGGCCGCTGCGTCGATGAGTCGGAGAGGTATCTGATTGTCGCTTGAAGATGTGGCGTCTATTACCGCATCTTGGCCGTCCAATGCATCACAAAGAGAATCTATAGAGTCGTAGTTCACGACCTTGACCGTAACGGCAGCCGGAAAAGCTTTGGAATCGCGGCTTAGAACCGTAACATTGAATTCGCGGTCGACGAGTGCGGTTAGAGCATGAGAACCAACATGGCCCGTTGCCTATGGATGGTTAGTTTTGGATGTGCATACGAAGATAAGATTCAACTGACCCCAGCAAGCGCGACATTCTTGATGGTTCTGGTCATTTCTCTGTGTCCTGTAGGTATAAGAATGCTGTATCTTGATATGCTGTATCTTGAAATGGTTCTCTTTGTACACTTATATAGTATCGTAGTCAAGGATGCACCTTCTGGGCTTCCTGACGAAATTAGGATCCACTGTTCAACTTCTTAGTGCTCATCAGCATAAGAGACGCACTGTTTGTCAGCATTTCGGGATTAAGCTACATTTTGCGGGCATGCTGTGGGCCTTGTGCGGATTTAGATTCAAATCGGAGCAGCTGATCTCCGCGCAGCCGACTATTGTTCCATTTACGACCTAGTCCTTTGGCTGAGACCCGATCAGTCGATTCACATGGTGCCGCCGATCGGTAGCTGATAAGTTCAAGGTACTTGCGATTTGTACGCGAGAAGGAGCATAGATGGGACCAAGACGAAGGTCTTCGGCTGTGCGATTCGGGACAAATACTGTCGCATTCGCTAGGTCCCAGAGAGATGAAGCTGAAAGACTCTTGATTTTCTATCTAATTGAAGGTAACAAGGTCGGGTTTAAATGTGCATTCAATCGGCCCGAGGGAGCCAATTTGCATGCCAATTCACATACCATATAGCAGACCGGCGTTCCAATGCTCTTTGCTGTGACAAATACTGCCAACCTTATGTGTGCCGAGAAGTGGCTTTGAAATAGTGTATTGACTGGATGTTGACTATATAAAGGCAAGGGTTGTGGTGAAGCCTTCGCGGCTCCTACAACGACACTCAGTTGCGAAACGATTAACCATATCCGCGAGGGCGTAGAGGCTTCTAGCTAGAAGGATAACTATTTTTGTCTTAATGAGAACGAAAAAATGTTTAAACTCATCAATGGTATTGACATTAAGGCGTGTTTGGGCACCACTGGTAAGTGTGTAGAGGGACTACCATTAACACACACGTTGGAAGGAAGGGAAAGAAAAGACCGAAACCACATATGCAACATAAAGCACTGTTTCTCTCAACCATCTCATGACTAACTTAATCATATACAGTGAGTGCGACGCTTGCCTTTCTATCGGTTCACACCAACCAGACTTAGGAACTCACTCCGCGTCTCGTTCTTGCTCTCGAAGCATCCCAGCATGCAGCTCGTTAAGGTCGTAGCACTCGTTTTCTCGACCCCCCGCACTACCATACACATGTGGCTACACTCCATGACGACAGCGACGCCCTGCGGTTTTAGGATCTTCAGGATGGCATGTGCAACCTCGGTAGTGAGGCGCTCCTGGATCTGCAGGCGACGGGAATATATCTCAGCAATGCGGGGGAGCTTAGAGAGACCGATGACGATGTTTGAGGGGATATAGCCAATGTGCATCTGGAAAGGGAAAGTCAGCTGGTATCCTCGAGGATAAGGGTATACTTGGCATGAGAAGAAGAAGGTCTTGACTCACTTTTCCGGTAAAGGGCACGAGGTGATGCTCGCAGAGACTGGAAATCTCAATGTCTTTGACAACGACCATCTCATTGTGGCCTTCATAGAAGAGGGCGTTATTAATAGTGTCCTCCGCGTTGACCTGGTAGCCCCTGGTTAAGAATAGCAACGCTTTGGCATACCTTGAAGGCGTTTCTAGCAAACCTTCGCGATCGGCATCCTCGCCGACGCATTCTAGCAGAGTTCTTACAGCGCCTTCCATCTTCTTCAGACGCATCGCGGCCTGTTCCTCGTTCTCGTCTCGGCGGTCTCTGATTCCATCAGCTGCAAGATTAGGATGTCAGTTACGAGGCCAGCCAGCGACACGGAGCAAGCCGCAGATATCTTTCGCGAGGGAAAATGAGACAATAGAAGCCTACTAGATTTAGTCAAGTCGTTAAAGTCGGTCACCGCATCAATCTCAAGGGTGGCAAGCTTCTTGGTGGGCCGTCTACTGCCGGGATCGCTGGTGGTCTTGCCCAGAGAGTGCTCGTGACTATTGCACATTTTTCGCATTGAAGGATCGCTGGTCGCGGAAGAAACACTATCATTGTCGTTGGTCCTCTTCCTGGAGTGGGTAACGCTGTCTCCCAAAACAGCCATCATCGTGCAACGAAGACAGACAGCAAGGAATCACTATAAACTAAGAGGACGCAAGACACAAAATGAAGCAAATTCAAGATGTACAAAATTGAGTAAGAGTTAGTTCGAATTCGATTTAGAAAACTTGGAAGAGTGAGAATGTGAAGACTAAAGAAAGAGAATTTAGCGAAACGGTTCCCCGTTCCCGGTGTTTTGTTCAGTAGTGAGTAGGCGATCAGAAATAGTCAAGTTTGGAGACAATTGGAAGATATAATGAACCCTCGAGTTAGACTATCCCAAAGGCCATCTGCTCTCCTGCGGGAGGCCATCAATGCATCCATTATGCATACACCGATTGGTTCTCTATGGATATTGCCTTCCCAAAAAGACACAGCATGATTATGACTCATGCGTGCTCTTCTGCATGATTGCGGTATTTTCATCGGCGTAGGTTCCGTCACATATGAAATGTTGGGCACTAGACACCACTGAGGCATATACTTATCACCACCGCATGCGAGTCCAAAGCCTCGTATCTAATTCATGAACTTGGGGCGACTAATCAAAATGTTATTTGTAATCTTGCCGTAGTACTTAATTGAGAACATGGACGGCTTGTCTTGTAACAAGGCAGCCTTCCTCTCCGCTTCACTGTCAAGTCCGTGTCATTCTCTAGGTTGGAAACGCATTGATCTAATCTATCATATAAATTACATGATCTGAAAGCACATCAATGGCATTCATGTCCGTGTCATATAGTGGTCATCTCCAAGTCGTTTTTGATGCATCCCCATATTCTCCGTCGAAATGGAAACGCCGTCAGCCATATTGGCACGTCATGATGCCTGTAGGAAATAACAAGCTATGCGGGAGGCCTACCAAAACACCGGGAGGCCTACCACAGCACCTTGACTCACGAACAAAACCCCCGCAAACTTTGGAGCATATCGCGGCATATGTGGCCTTGATCGATTGGGTAAGCCCGAACTCGATTGACCGGCCAAGTACTCACAAAATCATGATAATCCAATGCAGTTTTAATGGTCTTCTGCAGGGTACCGAAACGGGACTCATACACGTCAATCCCACACCGGCTGATCAACTGCGATATAAAGAGCTCGATAATTTCAAGAGCGAGTTCTTTGCTGACCTTTAGTGATTTAACGACTGAGCTGCTCAGACTTTGTCGTACGGAGTCAAAACATCATTTTCCGTCCAACACCACAAGATTAAAGCAATTGAATTGCGGCTACCACACTGTGTAAAAGAGATTCGGTTCAGTTTCATTCGCCTTTTTCTCGTGGCGAAACAGCACATCGCATCCTCTACTAGTACGAGATACGCAGGCTCAGATTGAACCGTCATGGCGACTCTTGATTACCTGAAGTGGACGCTTAGACAGAAAGCCACGGCAACATCGCTATCCCCGGTTGAACCATTATCCCAAACACAGTACAGCGATGGCTTCGACATCTTGGTACGGGGCTCAGGATGGATGATTTACCGAGATTTCATAATCCCTCAACTATCCCTGCTGCTAGCCCCTCTCTTCCACTCGCGTATCCATATCTCTGTGCTGGAGATTGGACCCGGCCCGGAGAGTGTACTTGGATATCTGCCCCACCATGTGAGACGGAAGGTCAGGAGATATGCTGCGTTTGAGCCTAACGACTTATTTGCAACGAGGCTGGAAGAATACCTTTGCTCTTCCCCGAAAATGGAGTCACTACTGCCCTGTCTGGAAAGCTTGCCTGACATTCGTCGAACCCCTTTCAGTTCGAACAGCAGCATTAGGAGCGGTACCAGTCCCAGTACGAGTGATGGCGACGAAAAGTTCGACCTCATCCTCTTCTGCCACAGCATGTACGGCATGAAGCCGAAACAAGGGTTCATCGAACGGGCACTAGAAATGCTCGTTGAGCAGCCAGAAGGCGGATTAGTGGTCGTTTTCCATCGCATGGGGTCTCTGCACCTTGACGGCTTGGTGTGCCATCGAACAGCTTCTTTCCCTACAGGCGTCGTTCGGGTGGCAAATGACAATGAGGTGCTAGACCGTTTCTCTTATTTCATCGCTGGGTTTGTCGTGAAAGATATCAACATTGGCAAAGCTATCCGAGTTGAGTGGCGTGAGGTCTGCCGTGCCTTAGGCCGTCGTGAAGAAGCCCACCCAGGCCATCTCTTGTTTAGCTCACCCAACATTATGGCAGCCTTCACGCGACATGCGACCACGTTGCCGGAGCTGACCGCGCAGGTTCCATTAGCGAAAGGGATTGAGATGGTTAAAAACCGGGATGCTCGCTTTCACCATCCTGCGTCAATTGTCCAGCCGAGGGATGTCCAGCAGGTTCAACAGTGTGTTCGGTGGGCTTTGAAGCACGGAGTTGGCCTAACAGTTATGGGAGGGGGCCATAGTGGCCATTGTATCTGGCCTAACGTGGTCGCCGTCGACCTCAGCGCGTTTAACCAAGTATACGTTCTCCCAGCCGAGAATGAGAGAAAAGAGCACAGGGTTGAGTCCGATTCCTTGGTTGTCGTCGGTGCCGGCTGCAAGACTGGGGATATCGTCCGTGAGACCATGGCAGCAAGTGTGACAGTACCTCTTGGGGCCCGCCCAAGTGTAGGCGCAGGGCTATGGCTACAAGGCGGCATCGGACACCTGGCTCGGCTTCACGGGCTAGCGTGCGATGCCATTGTGGGCGTTGTGATGGTTAGCGTTGACTCTAGCCAGCTCCTATGCGTCGGCTGTGTGCCAGATCAACACCAACCGGCCGGTGCTGTGCACCCCGAGGACGAATCTGATATCTTATGGGCTATGAAAGGTGCCGGAACGAACGTTGGAATTGTGGTCAGTGTTACTTTCAAAGCTTACATAGCCCCGACCTATTCCATTCGAAACTGGGTTATGCCGCTGAGAGATGGTCTCGAAGCGCGGCTTAGGCTCGGCGATTTTGATAAGTGTGTCGCCAGTAGGCTTCCTCGATACTCTTCTGCAGACGCGTATCTGTACTGGGATAACGAACAGCTGAACCTTGGAGTGACGATGTTCGAATCTGCTACGACTAAATATTCCTCGAATATGTCTACCTTCGTAGATATCTTAGGGCCAGAAGATAGTATCAAGGTCGTGGACGGAGTCGGTCTATTCGAGACCGAGATGTATATGTCCGGGATGCACGGTGGGCACGGTGGCGGCAAGACGTCCTCGTTCAAACGATGTCTATTCTTGAAAGACATTTGGGCAGCGGACGTTGCCAGCATCCTAGTAACTGCCATTGAGTCTCGTCCCTCACCACTCTGCTATCTCCATTTGTTGCAAGGTGGCGGAGCGATCGGCGACGTGGCGGATGATGCCACTGCTTTCGGTTGTCGAGATTGGAACTTTGCCTGCGTGGTAACTGGTGTCTGGCCCCGTGGGCAAGATGGGACTGAGAAGGCCGGAGCTGCCATGCAGTGGGTTTACAACGTCGCCAGGGACTTGTTGCCCGTGAGCACCGGAGCTTACGGTGCTGATCTTGGGCCGGACCCGAGAGATATGGCGATGGCGGTTAAGGCTTTTGGACCAAACCGGCCGCGGCTGGCTCGCCTCAAACGTACCTTGGACCCTCACAATGTGCTAGTCTACGCCTGCCCGCTTCCAGAAGTGCCGAGAGAACAGATGCTCATCATACTTGTCACGGGCGAAAGCTGCGCCGGCAAAGATTATTGCGCCGATGTCTGGACTTCTGTATTCACCACATGCATCAGCAAGAGCCTCAAGGCACGTTCTGTCAGCGTCAGCGACGCGATCAAGCGAGAATACGCGGCGACTACTGATTCAGATCTAAACCGCCTACTTTGGGACCGTGCTTATAAGGAGCAACACCGGGCAGCGTTGACCAGTTTCTTCCAGGAACAGATCCGGCAACGACCTCGACTGCCAGAGGAGCACTTCTTGAGCGTGGTGTATGGGGCTACAGATGTGGATGTGCTCCTGATAACCGGTATGAGGGACGAGGCGCCGGTTGCAACCTTGTCACATTTGGTGCCCGATAGCAGACTACTCGATGTTCGCGTTGAAGCTAGCACGGAGACGCGGCATAATCGTCGGGGATACCAATGTGGTAATGACAATGGTGATGAAAGCAAAAACAGTAAGGAGCACAAAGACGGCCAAAATGGCGAGTCAAGTTTGATGGCCATGGACTACCGCCCCAGCCTCATCTTCAACAATGATACAACTGGAAGCGAGGTGGCTAAAAAGTTTTCTGAGCGCTACCTGCTTCCATTCGTCCATGGAGACCTGCAGCGACTGGCAAGTATGGTTCGTCATGTACCTGACTTTCCACGCCCAGGGATCGAGTTCCGTCACGTTCTCGACATCTCTCAGCAGCCGGGAGGGCTAGCTCTGTGCACATCTCTACTTCAAGCTCACTACATAGGTGACTGGACTAAGGTCGATGTCGTGGCTTGTTGCGAGGTCGGCGGTTTAGTCTTTGCGTCAGCGTTGAGTGCGCAAGTCGATCTCCCTTTAGTGCTTATTCGCGAAGTCGGCAAGCTCCCACCGCCTACCGTTTGCGTTATCAAGCCTCCATCGCATATATCAGCTTCCGCGTCCAACGGTTCAAGGGATAAAATGATTGAAATGAACCTGGATTCAGTGCCTAGAGGCGCCTCAGTAGTGGTGGTGGATGATGTGTTTGCTACGGGGGAGACACTTTGTGCAGTGCTACAGCTATTAGAGAAAGCTGGCGTCGATGCCAAGGAAGTCAGGATCATGGTTGTAGCCGAGTTCCCTTTGCACCGTGGTCGGGAACTGTTACGCCGGCGTGGCTTTGGCGGAGTCACTGTCCAGAGTCTTTTGGTCCTTGGTGGTGCCTAGGTCAGTAAAGAGAAGATCCTAGTATTATGAACGTAATGAGAACCCGATTATTCCATATTAGTTTGCCCTGGGTAGTGGACCATCTTGTGACGATATCAGATGCTTTTGACATATTTCACCTAGTCCTCCCAGGATACGATACCAAGCCCTCCCCAGCTCTCCCGATCCAGAGGAGAAAAGTCCTGCTTCAATATAGATCGCAGGTGGTAAGGGATGTGTAGCCGAACTTCTAGACCTATTACAACAAAGGTTAATTCCGTAGAGTCTATCACGTTTCTAGGATAATAGTTTTATATCTACAAAAGATTCATCTATACAACTACACGGACTAAACCCAAGCTGCGCTACAACTGCCTCCATTTGAGCTCTACCGAAAAGCCGTACTGATTTAAGGAGCTTTCTATACCTAATCATAGACAAGGCCTTGCATCTTTTTTAAGCAACCACGATGGATCATACTAAGCTCTATGGTATCTCCTTTGTAATTACTGCATCTTCACCAACACTGTATCTAAGCATCAGTTTGATCTATCATAGGCCAAAGCCGTTTGAAAGCACCAAGACTTTCGCTATGCAGTTTGATTTAACGTATATGATAAGCGAGTGGAACAGACAAGTGAGTGGAACACTTTCTCTTACCTTCTAACTAAGAAGCTCAATAAAAACACAACAGACCATTTAATCAATTAAAACTAATCGCTATCCTCTTTATTAGAGCTCTCAATCACTATCTCATAAGTTCTCGCATTATGACCGGGCTAGCGGCAGAGCCCATAGCGCCTTTCCCTCAATTATGCCCCCCTTCCTGCCCCTCGATTTTTAGGCAATTTAGCTTCTCCCTCTGCATTAGGGACCATTTGATCAATTGCATCTCTTCCTTCCTATATAGTTATCTTCCCTTTATTCTGCAGCTAAGTCCGCTTTGCCCTATGCCTCTTATTAAAAGTTATATTTACTTGCCAAAGATCTCATACCTCAGCCTCTAATAGTGCTATTCAATGCATAATTGCTTCTGCTCCTTTAGAAAGAGAAGTCAAGGCCTCTAAGATAGAGGCTAGGGAGCTACTTTAGAGCCTATGGATTTGCCTTTTTAAGTATTCTATCTAAGCCTTAGCCTCATTAGCTGTCTTTAGTGTTATTAAGACCTAAGGGTTAGGCAGGCTAGGCTCTCTCTTAATAGGCATTATAGTCTATAACTATATATTAAGCTTTTAAATAATTACTTTTAAGTTAAGAGGAATAAGCCTAGCTCCTTTAAAACCCCCCTTAATATTTTTCTTTATAAGGGAGGCTTAGAAGGTAATATAAAATGCTAAGAAGAACTTAGTCTTTAAGATATAAGTTATAGAGCTTTTAATTAAATGCTCTATTTACTTATTATATACCTTCTTAAGTAGCCTAAAGCACTTAATATTAAGAGGCTAAAGTAAGTATAATAAATAAGGCAATATATAAAGTATAATAATCTTATATTTCTTGCAATAGAGCTTAAATTCAATTAAATAATAGCTCCTATATATTATAACTTAATATTAAAAGGGTTATATATCTCTTAACTTACTAAGAAGAGAACTAATAATATATAAATTATTAAAACCCTCTAATGATCTTAGATTACTTACTTATAATAATGATCTAATGATCTAGTAATACTCATTAAATATATAGACAATGGTAATAGCTACTCTTTAGATAGGATAGCTTAATAGCTATTAATAATACTTAGTTATCTTAATTGCTCTTTATTAATTATTACTAGATATAATATAGCTCTCTTTGCATATTGCTTAGCCTTAATGCCTTTAATCTTCTTATAATATAAATTAATATAATTAGTTTATTCCCTTATAAGCTTAAGATAGTCACTTAATTATTATATATTAATAGCTCTTATTTAGAAGATTATTATATTGCTCTAAGCAATATTATATTATATAAATATATCTAGATCTTAATTAACTAACCTACTTATTAATAGATTAATATTACCTTATACTATGCCCCTAAGTGCAGTAGAGATAGCAACCGAGATAAGCTAGCTCTATGCTATGATTTAGCACCTAAGGGCATAGGTCTAGTAATAAGCAGACAACCTACTAACGCTACTGCTAATATATCTAGATAGGGATCTAAGAAAATCTATTAAACCCCTTAAACTAGAACTATTTATTGGAAATTCTAGAGATATTATACCCTTTCTTATTAAACTTAAAACTTACTTTAAGTTCTTTTTAAGATGCTTAGTATCTGCAGAAGCTAAGGTTATATTTATTAATGCATATCTTAAAGGACTAATAGCTATATAGTTTAAATTAATTATTTAAGACTTCTTAGATAATAAAGAAATGGATTAAGACTAAGAAACTATTAATATCTTTATAGAATAGGATAATTTTAAAGTAGCACTTAAGGATACTTTTAGAATGATTAATAAAGAATAATAAGTAGCAATAAATATCTATAAAATCAAATAAATTAAATCTATTATAGCTTATATTATAATATTTAATAAGTTGCATTAAAATTAAAATGAGATAATAAGCTACTTATAGAAATATTTTATTAAGGACTTAAGCTAGAAGTTAAAGATAAACTATATAAGGTTAATAGGCTAAAAAACCTTATAAAATATATAGCTATAGCTATTAAAATAAATAAAAGATATTATAAAAGATATAAAGAATAAATAAAGGAAAGATATTAAGGTTATAATATTAATTATAACCCTTACTACTTAAACTAAAATAAGCAATCTAAGGGAAAAGGGAAAGCACTTAAATAATTTAATACCTTATTTAAAATATATCTAGGACTAATAGAACTAAGGGCAGCTTAATATAAAAAGAAATAAGTAAAGTATTATAATTATTAATATATATAATAAGCAAGTGCAATAAATAAGTAAGTGCAATAAAAATCTTATAATTTATATTCTTTCCATTTAATTAATTAATTCTTAACTACTTAATATATCCTTAACTTAAGATAAGGCTAGAATCCTTCTTACTCTTTAAGCCCTTCAAAAGAACTTAAAACTCAGTCTATAATGCGCTGCTAGCATTTATAAGGTTTATTATTAAACCTTATATTGCTAATAATAAGGCATTCAATCTCAATGCAATATTATCCTTAATTAATATTAACTCTCTAATCTAGAGAAATAAATAGTTATTTAGTTTATTCTTAACTTAGATTTGCAAGGGTTTCTCCCCCGGCTTGCTAATATAAAAGAAATAGCTAATCAATTGCTTGCTAACTAAGAGGTATATCTTATTAGCTAGTGCTAGGCTTTTAACTTTATATAATAATAACTAGAGCTTAAGATGCATTTTTTATGTTAATATGACTATTAAAGGGCTAAATGCAAAGATTTAATTATTATTTGCTAGTGGTTTGCCCTTATATTAAATATAATTGCAAAATATAGCATTAACTTAATAGATATCTTTAACTTTAATGAGATTAGCTTTATAATAAGTATAATTATAAGTAAGATAGTTATTATATAT
>JAMAKE010000174.1:0-31445 GCA_023628695.1 Nectriaceae sp. PG4201 | reverse complement strand
ATTGAAGAGAAGAGGGAGAAATTGAGGGATTTTCCCGCCACTCACTTGGATCCGCCACTCACTTGTGACTTACGTTACTTAATAAGCTGCTAAGCAATAAATCAAGAAAAGATCATTCTAAAGAGATAACCTTAAAATAGATATTTCATATGTCAAAAAGGAAAAGTATCTTGATCTTATCTTTACGAAGTCTTTTAATCTAAGGCCTCTCTAGGAGATCTACTTAAATATATTAAGGACTTTGATTTTAGCCTTAAGATAGCTCTAAAATATAGAGAGCCAGGTCATTGTGGTGGCAAGGACATTTTATAGAGCTAATGAGGGTTTAGGCATTTCATTCACTAAGTTCCTTAGCTTGCCATTCAATTAGCAATATGATGCCACAGAATTAGTATGACTCCTCCAAAGCTATGTCTTGGGACGGTTCATGCCAATTACCTCCAAGACTTACAATTCTATGCGCGTGTGTTGAACCCGTTCGGCCCGGCCCATCTGCCATTCAGCATGAACTTATAGTACACCCAAGGGAAGAAGTCCTTTTTGAGATGATAAAACATCCTCCGGGGAGTGGCTTGGTCAACGCCGAACCATTTAGCAAAGGTTTCCTTGGGCTTTCCACCGTAAACAAATTCAGCTAGTAGAACCTTGCCATACGAGGTGGTGATGGGACACGAAGTGTAGCCATTGTAGGAGGCCAACGCGGTACCTTTGGCGCGGATAGTCTGCAGCACGTTTGAGACGAGGATGGGAGCCTGTGACGTGATGGCCGCCGCTGTCTTGGAGGTGGGTAAGCTCGAGGCGTCACCCAAAGACCAGACGTTGGGGTACTTCTTGTGCCGCATCGTGGCATCGTCGACGTCGACAAGGCCGGCGTCATTTGCCAGGGGGCTCTGCGCCACGAACTGGTGCGGCCCCATCTTGGGTACGGCGTGCAGAAGATCGAAGCGTCGCGTGACCTTTTCACCCCCGGGGGCCGCAAACACAGCCTCGTTGCCGTTGATCTCTACAAGATCATGCTGGAATAACCCCTCCACACCGCGCTGCCTGCGGAGATCATCCAACTTGGCGTTGTACTTGTGCACGCCGAACATGACCGGCAAGCCTGTTGCAAAGCTGACTTTGATGGGCGAGGCGTCCCTATCCCCGCGCCTGAGAAGACCAGCCCGGGCCCACTTGTCGTAGGCGAGCCACATTGCTTTCTGGGGGGCACCGGCACACTTAATTATGCCGGTAGGCTGGGTGAATATGGCCGTACCTCTCTTCAGCTGGCTTATGGAGCGCGCAAGTTTGTCACAATAGTCGTAACCGTAAATGGTGGAGACGGAGCCAGGCGCGTCGGCCAGCGCCTCGGGCAGGCCCTTGATGCTGTCATATTTGATGTCGATACCCGGGGCTACTATGAGGTGCTCGTATGTGACTTTCTCGCCGCTGCGGAGCGTTACCAAGTTGTCGTCAGGGCTGATTGTGGCAACGCCGTCGTTGTGAAACTTCAGCTTGGAGTCGATGAGCTTAGCCAGTAGTTTCCGGAGGTCGTTCTTGTCCTTTAACCCGCCGCCGACGAGTGTCCAGCCGGGCTGGTAGTGGTGCCACGTCGAGGGGTCGATTACGGCAATGTGGTCTTGAGAGAACTGGCCGGACCGTAAGAGCTGGTGGCTGACGGAAAGACCGGCCGCACCGCCGCCGATGACTACCACCTTGTGGTTACGATTGCCAGGCACGGCCGAGAAAGCTGCCGACGATGCCACCGCATAGCACCGCGTAGGTTGGGCTGGTGACGAGAGGTCTTTGCGTAACGCAGCGCGAGCCACGCGTGTTGTTCGACTGCAAAGCATATTTTTGGGTTCGGCGACTGTGAGCTTTCCAACGGGACGGAGATGATCGCTGACGTATGTATCGGGAGACTTTCTCTACTGTATAAATACCCTGAGATCTATGGAGATGAAGCCGAGCTACGGGACCCTGGTTGCTAGTGGAGAGCGAGGCAGTTGGCCAATCCTGTTCATCCCAGAGCAGCATCGGCCGTGCCCTGGAGCGTGCCATGTTGCCGCCATGATTGAGGTGGCGGAATTAACCGGCTCGAAAACCTACTCAAACTCCTCGAAACCGTTCCTTTTGCTGGGGAAGAGTAGAGAGCCCGCTACGTGCGTCCGTATTCCATGTGGTCTCGATGCATTACATAACCAATTCGGGATGCCACGCAGCCGTTGTAAGTGCCCGGTACGACATGGTGTGTGAGCAAATTCTCGGTGCCGGCGGATATGGCCGATTCCCGGCCCCGACTACACGGCCATCAGGGCCACCGACAGCCTCCCGAGTTCGACGGACGATCACGGAACTTGTAAGGCTCTATTGTCTTACACTTGGTCGCCGACCTTTGTTGCTTGGATGGCCGGTATTTTCTTGACTCGCCATTTGCCGTTTAATCCGATAGTATCTATATCACGCAGATGTCAATTTGACTAGATCCTCGTTTCGCTATGTCGCAACCACTGAACCCGTCTCGATATGAATTCGCTGCAACTTCGCTTCGCCTTGAGGGCGCAACCAAAGCCTAGACTCCCCACAGGAGTAGTGGTCACGGCCTTTACACCACAGGCAGTGGCTTCGAAAAGCCAGCCGCGTAGCCTCCATCTGCCGGTCCGTATTTCATCAGCAAACGGCCGCTCAAGCCCGACGATCTCTAGCGTTGCTGAGACGAGAGGGCAGGTTGGACTCAGCCACGCGAGAACCGAGCCCAGCTCGCCGCTTAATATTCAAATTCACTCGCGTGCCTATTCGGCATATAGTAGAGACGTTAGAATTGGGAAAGAGCCCAAAGTGTATAGTTTCTTTGACCCCGGCACGGGAACTTGGCAATACGTGGTAAGCGATCCAGCTACTTTGGAAGCCGTCATCATCGACCCAGTCTTGGATTATGATCCAACGACCCAAATCATCCAGACCAAGAACGCCGACTCCCTACTCTCCTTTGTTGACACAAAGAGATATCATGTGTCCCGCATTCTTGAAACACATGCCCACGCAGACCACATAACGGCGGCCTCTTACCTTCAGAGTCGATTGGCGAAAATGAAAGGCGAGAAGCCACTTATTTGCATCGGTAGGCGCATCAGCCAAGTACAGGACCTTTTTTTGAAGCGATATGGCATCCCGGCAGCCGAGTGCGAAGGCGTTTTCGACACACTTTTGGACGATAACGAATCCTTCAGCATCGGTACTTTGACCTGCACTGCTATCCATCTCCCAGGTCACACGCCAGACCACATAGGATATTTCATTGGAGGTAAGAAGACTCGAGAGTTATATCCACGGACATAGTGCGTTAACCATATACATCCAGATAACGTCTTTTGCGGTGACTCCATCTTCCATTCCGATATTGGCACAGCGCGGTGCGACTTTCCAGGCGGCAGCGCGAAGCAGCTTTATCAGTCTGGGCAGAAGCTCCTCGCTCTTCCAGATTACATCAAGATCTGGACTGGCCATGACTACCCATCAAAAGATCGCAAGGAAGCCGTTCCGTTCCTAACTGTTCGGGACCATCGAGAGCGGAACAAGCATCTTGCTGATGGGACATCAGAGGAGCAATACATTACCATGCGGACATTGAGAGATGAGCAGATGGGAGAGCCCAAGCTCCTTCACCAATCTCTACAGATGAACATTCGCGGGGGGAGGTTGCCGGCGCCATCAGCTGGACATGCACGCTTGCTACATCTTCCTCTGCAGCTGGGGGCAGTTCAATGGTAAAGCGGGTAAACAAGAGTTGTATGACATAGGGCTCAGATACGCGGTCACTTTAGTCAGCTCGGCAGGACACTTGAAGTAGCTGTCATAGCTATCATCTTTTGACTATATAGCCTATAGGTGATGCATGCCTCGGATCGAAGCCCAGGCCCTTTTAGACTCGGCTCAACCCACCAGGACCCCCCACCAACCACATGAGCTCAACTCCTGTCGGATTACGCAGGCGGAACAACAATTCAGCGTATCCGGCCGAGGATGAACCGAAAATAATTACAATGAATATCTCAACGGATTTGGGCTCAATTGACTGTGTGTTCTATGTGTCTCTGAGGGTCTAAGAGTCTGCTGTTGCGAGCCATTTTCCGTCTCCTGTTTTCCCCTCTCACAGCCCGGACTTTCTGTTGTTCCGTCTGACAACTCCGAGCGCTTATTATTATCAGGGCTGCTATCAATTCAATTTTAACCTGAGACTTCAATGGTTTGCATTGATTGGATTAAAAGAATATGACATTAGATTAATTAAATTTATTTAAATTACTTATATATATTGAGATCTTGGTTATCTTAGCCTTAGTTAGCTATCTAGTCTAGCTCTTAAGGTTGCTTCTGTTAACCGGATGCGCAGGCGCCGTCCAACGTCATGCTCTAAAGGACCCCTACTACTCCACAGCCATACCCTGTTCTGAATCGGCGATTCCATTGTCAAGGTGCGGCCACTAACTAGCTAGCGTGCACACGTCGCCGAAGTGGCGCGGCTCGAGGGACATGAGACATCGGGTGATGGGCCATATGGTTCTGGGCAATAATGCTTCGCACACTTTAACCTCAGCGGTACCGCTTAGATGATATATCGTCCACATAATGAGGCAAATACGTGATGCCACTGCTATGCGTATATGTTCCTTGGGTTTTGCACCTCGTGATTGCTTAGAGCATGCTATTTCAAGTCCTCCAAGCCCTTCATTTAGCAGCAACAGCATCCTAACCAACCAAATTCGACTCATCAAATTTCCTGCCAGTTCCCAACTTCAGGTTTCAAGACGCCAGTCAAAGTGCGGTCTCGGGTGATGGGCTAGAGGCTAGATGATGCAATGCACAGACAACGGAGATGTTGAACACATAGTGCTTTCCTACAATGGCGTAAAATACAGTATGAAGAAGAGAAATGGAAGTTGTGCAACGCATGAACTTTCCTACTTCAAAAATGTACCCACACATGATTATTGGGATTCTTGGGCAGCTTCCCTTTCGCGATGCCAACCATTCGCCGTCCCGGCAAACACACCAGCACCCAAAGCAGCCATTACTGCACCCATAGCAGCCACCCCATAGTAGGCAGGGCGGAACTCTCCTTTCTCCAATAATCGGAGCACCGAGAAGTATCTCTTCGTGGCATATAACATGGAGCCCGTGCCCAATGTCAGTAGTATTCCGACCAGAATTCTCGAGCCCAGTTGGTCCTTGGTGCCATCGTCTTTCTCGCGTTTTGGTCGAAACTTGCTGTCATGGCTGTCGAGAAGCTCGAATCGGGAGAAACGCTCAACCGCGATGCCGAGCGCGACGAAACCGAGTCCTGTCCGAGTCCAAGCCAGGTATGTGCGCTCTGAAGCGAGATGATCGCGGGCCACGGAGCCGGTGTTCTTGTAAATTGGGGCAGCAAATCGAGACCATGGCGCCATGATGCAGGGCTTCAAGACAAGCTATTCGGTTCAAAGAGATCTAATAAAGTCAATCAACAACGCTAACTAACACTCTGAAGATGTGTCAAGGACGTGGTGGTTTGATGAGAGAGTCGGAGAATTGTGCCGCCGTCAAACTCCGTACAAAGGCAATAACCCAACATGTATGCCCCACTTAGCCCGGTCGCTCTTTATTTAATCCGGAGTCAAAAACTTCGCGCGGCTATACGCCAACGCCTCAACGTCTGCTTATGGTTCAGGCAAACGGCGATGGAAATGCATGTGACAAGATCGCATATCTCAAGGTTACTGGGCAGGCGCCGTGACGAAAAATAAATAAGATCCAGGGTTGGCTTGGGCGCTATGAGCAACCTAGAAGCCGTGTAGTCTCTAGAAGACTTTATCGAAATATCGTATTGTGATGCCCACTGAATTTATTATGCTGCAAATGGCTCTAAAAAGTCAACACTGTAATGATATACCCTATCGATGGATGATGTGGATGGTGTCTAAGCGACAACCTAGCCTGGGTAATCAGAACCTATGCCTTGCGATCTGATAGGGAATAGTGTGAAATCGACTTAGCCGAAGATCTCATGCTTACACAAGAGACAGCCCCTTGATTAGCCCTCGTACGAGATCGATGTCAGAGCTGGTGTTCTGAAAGTCAAACTCCACTGATCCTCATAAAGGACTCCTCAAAGGGAAAGTAGAACCCTACTTACCTCTTCAACCTGTTGCTTCGATCCGTGGACGGTTATCCAACTCGAAAGATGGTCACCCAGGACCTTTACCTCACGAGGTCCGGTTCTATGGAATGAAGTTTCCCTGTTCAGGATTTCATAGCCGAGGATACTGTAGAATTACGGAGCCTTGGGGACGCAATGTACCATTACAACAGTTCCTCCGTTGAACGTTACTCAAGGAGTATCACCCCGAGGACGATAAAGTTATTGCTGTGAGTCATTCACCACAGGATTCGATTGAATCTGAAAACGAAGCTTGGCCCAATTCTTTAGATTCATTGAGCCAGTCATCTCACAAAGCATCTCAAAGCATATTCCACAGGCCCTCTTCGACCGCCCCAGGAAGTTCTCGCCGAGAGCAGGAGGCGAACATCTTCCTAGTGGGCCACCACAAGATGAACACCCGGCAGCTGGATGATCATTGGGTCTTTATGAACTTTAGGAGACGGTAAAAGTTAAGTAGTATTAGCATTTTTCGCAGCCCAGCGAACTTTTAAGTGTCATAGCATCAGATGCCTCCCCAACGTATCACCTCTCTCGTGCTACGAGCTATACTCTTCCTAAATAAAATCTTCGTATCTTTTAACCGAACGATACATGTGGGCTAAGAAAACGGTCTAGAAACTTGATACTCAAAAGCCGAATGCAGGTACCTTTACGGCCAAAGACGGGCAGTCAGCTATCTACGTGTTAGCCTAGGTGGTAAGTGTTGGGCGGAATAAGTCGGGCTAAATCCTCGGTGTAGTCTTCATTTGGCAGAGCTCGAATTCGTTACTTTATTAGTACTCTTTCGGGCGCTCAGCAGAACAATGCTGGAACTTCCCTTAGCTGGAATCCCTTAGCATAATTTGTACCCTTTGGGTAGACTGACGCAGGGCATGACGGAGATGTCCTGTCCACTTAGGGTGAGGTTTCCGAATTCGGGGATTATGCAATTAGTTGCGCCTTGTGAATGAACAACAGAGGAGATCTAGGTGCTCTTATTCTGGTGGATGAAGACCTTCAAAGACCTTTTCACCATGCCACAAGTGGTACCAACGAAGACGTCCACCACCCCCGTCTGAGAGAGCAATGGCAAGGTGTGAGTTAAAAACTTGATCAATCTAGAGAGCATCTTCCTTAAGTATGAGATGTAATTTAAGGGGAAATACAGATAGTATAGTAGGGATTAAAGCAGACCCATTCGAGCTTCTGGAAGCTGTAGAATAAATGGACTACGGTATCCAGCATAAGAGCATTACGAGGTGAGGTTAGCTCTATCTATACAGTAAAGACAGCAGATATTGACCACCCACATTAGCTTGCGGGCAATTTGACATTGCAGAGGCACCAACCCAAAGATAGGCTTAGGCAAAGGCTTAAGCTTCATTATAAGGAGTCCAAAAGATTCCATCGCCATCCCAAATCTTCTTTAACTTCCTAAGCTCCGCCAACCTCTGCTTATCGAACAGCTCCTCTAGATTCATCCCAAATCTTAGATTATTCGGGAAACTTCTTGGTACTGACCCTTGGTTGCTTTTTCTAAATTCAGCCATGGTTCCATCCAACAGCCCCGCCAGTGCCGTCATCGTAGCCTCCTTCTCGCAAATCGCTACAAGCATAACGAAAATGTCTCTGTCTCGGCTCTCTAGGAATTTACTAGCACCTATACTGTCCTGACCAAGCTCCGAATGCTTCATACTGTTGAATGAAGAAATGATTAGGGGACTTTGCTGCGCATCCGGATGCTTGGCAGTCGCGGAAAGCCACCGTTCAAAGGCATTCTTGATGGCCTCAACGTCCGTCTTCTCCAACCGACACGACGCAATTGCTTTGTGTCCACCATGAATATTTAGTGGCTCAAGGCGATCGTTCATGTTCGCTAAAGGAACCATCACCGTGTCTGCCCTGATAGACGCGTGGACCACGTCCTCACGAAAGAGGACAGCAGCCTGTGTCTCAGCATCTTCAGCGGGGCCGAAATATGTACACCCCACGATGATAATTGGGGCACCAGCTGTTGGAGTATCTGGAGGACTGCGTGCGAAAGTAATGCTGGTGTTTGCTGCTGGTAAAGGGTGTGAAATATTGATGAACGTCTGCGCAGCAACGTCCATGGCGGGCGCTGGGAATATGAGTGAGCGTGTCCATATCTTGTCTTCAAGCATATTTAGACCTGAAATGGGGTAGGCGGGTGTTTTTATTGCTGTAATGACGCATAATCCATGACCTGCACCACAGAGGGCACTAAAGAGGGAACGTTCATTTCCGCTTGATGAACCGCTCACTTCCATGACATTGCCTTGGGAGGTAACGAGGCGGAACGAGACCACGATATCGGCCATCCATCCATGAAGTCCGTTCAATGCTGTGCTACCACCTCCAATGAGGCATCCCACAACGCCTACAGCTTTGGAGTTCGGCAAAGGGGTATAATATCCCTCAGCAGCTAACGTCTTCAGCAATTCCCCGGAAACAACGCCACCACCTACAGTGACCGTTCTTTGCTCTTTATTCAATTGGATTGTCTTGAAGCACGTCATATCCAGGTAAAGCGTCCTCGACCCTACCGTAACAAACGTACCATGACCTCCGCCGCCGATGACGATGGAAAGCTTGTTTATTCTAGCAATTCGAATAGAATTTTGGATATCTTGCTCATTTCTTGGCGTGATCACTAAAGCAGGTCGTTCAACATTTGTGTCAGACCAGCGAGACACTACCTTCCGGAGAGCATCTTCAGGAGGGATAAAGAAATCGCAATTCAGCGAGTCAAGTTCCGACAGGGAAGTTGTCATGTTCGCAAATTTTATAACTCAAAGGGGCATGAAAGCAGAAAGATAATGTTGGTTTGGCTTGAAGCGGGTTGGCATGTTCAAATATGTTAGTGTTGGCGGTCGATCGTGGCGAATGATTCTCTAAAATCTGACGTGAGGCTCTAAGCGCTAGCTGACATCCTTCTTCCCCTAAGTCATTCTGGCGTCAGAATGTCTGCTTGCAGTATTGTATTTACCTTACTACTTAGGAAGGAAGCCGGCTAGGCCATTCCTAGCTAGAGATGTGAGTAATCATTGTTTAGAAAGATTGTACTCCGTAGGGCAGTGAAAAGCTTCGGGACCCGTTTTCGTTGACTCCACACATTTTTTTCATCGCTATATTCGTGAGTTTGTGAGTGCTCGGTAACCTATAGACTAGTAGTCTGATCATTCGGATGCTGTAGCGTACTGTCATTTTTCCGAGCTCGAATGGCTGTGGTTAACCCATTTTCAGAGATGTTATTTTCCTCACTAGCTGTTGCATTCTCTATCCTGTAAAGCTGCAAATTCTCGAGCCAACCCCTTGTTATTGACACTAGCTTTGATCAGCACTTGCTAGCTAGTTCGATTCGCCAACTCGTTGCTGTCACACCGTACATGGCCAAGGTAGTGTAGCAGCCTTTCATGATTTTGGTCCCTAAAGAGCCGGAATCAATCGTTCATCGCAGTGCCCGTGTTGATGTCTTTCGCACATCTGCGCCCCAATAGTCTAGGTGAGAACCTCGACGGATTCCTTAGTTCTAGAGCCACCAGCGGCATGTCAAAGCGGCGGTTCTACAGCATGTTGTATTATAAATCATCTAAGAAGGCTAAGATTCTCTTGTTTTGATTACGTCCAACTCAACGCCGGCTTGGAGAGGGACAGTCACTACTGAAGAATTGTTCCTCTATATGCGAATATGAAGACGTTTCAGATTGCGCCAGCCCAGACCATTAGGGGCAGTGCCCTCTTCCTAGTTGATTGACAACTCTGCGGCTCTGCTCTCAGGCCCCTCGTGTCATATTCTACCAGTAGTGGTAAATAATAGCCATCTGCTTGTGCGATTTATTGGCGTCCGTAGATGGAAAGTCATGCGAGGCGTCGAATCGTGGGTTTTTGGGGGGATTGCTATTCAAATATTCGATATATTAGTGATAAAACACTCGCGAAGACCGCGCCCAGGATTCTAATAATCGCATGCAACAGCTGACAAACCGATTCTTGGACCAGCGAACTCTGTCACCGAACGGACGGATTCCCTTAAATGTTTTCAATTCATCAAATGGCAATGGGTGAGATGTAACGGTATCCGTCTTAGGGATAAGAACCTGAAGGTACTGACTCTGCTCTCTTTATGCCGTTTCTACATCATACTGGGGTAAGTCTACCTAACCTGACCGGATCATCTAAACTAAACCACCAAATTAGATTCTTCATCGATTTTAATGCCAAATGCGCCCACGGCTGTGGAATAACTCTCATGGACAGCTTTACTAGCATAGACTCTCATCTCCTGCTCGTAAGCCTCTGTGACCCCACGCTTATAACCGCCGGCTTCGCGTAGTAACCTTCCAAGCAGTGCAGAGTCTTGTACAGCAGTGTTAGCCCCAATACCTCCTGCGGGAGTCATGGAGTGAGCGGCATCACCAATGACAGTCACACGAGGCTCATTGGGCCATTCCGGCACACCCGACGGGGTCGAGCACGTAATCTTCCAAAAGGCCGCCTCAGACTCGTTCATCATGTCAAACAGCGGCTTGAAGCGTGGATGCCAGTCTTTGGTGAGTGCCTTGGCCATGTCTGCGGCCTGTTTGCCTACAATGGAGTAATCATCATTAGGAGCACGAATCGCGCCTGGTTGCCCACCCATGGTCCAGCCAAACTGGACATTGGGGTCATCCATGTCCCCGGAACGGACATTAGTGATAATGAAGATAGAGCCTTCGGGACGGGTGCCATCTCGTAGGCGGAAGACGCCTTCCCCCAGTCCCTTGAAAGCCGTGGTAGGGGCCTGGCCATGGATACCCCTAGCGCCCGTGTCGAAGACCTTGAGCTTCCCACCCGAGACTTGCTTTGCAACCTTGGAGTAGATGCCCTCACCGCCAATAAGCATGGAGCCTTCCACTGACTTAGTGCCATCTGCAAATATTGCTCGGACCCCGTCGTCGGTCAGTTCGTAACCGGAGACGTGCTTGGCCCACTCAATATGCTCTTCGCAACCCTCAGCAAAGATCTTTCGCATCTCTCCCCGAGCAATTCCAACAACCTTGCCGCCTCGTGATGCTAGATTCTCGGGTACCGTATGCTCAGTCTGTTCGCCTGTAACGGCATTAAACGCAGTGAAGCCGCTGCCGCCGGTTTTACCACATTTGTTCCAGAAGTGCTCCCAGGTTTCAGTGTCGAGTACCGATTCGATGGCATCAAGACCTTCTGATGATAGACGCAATCGGTACCCTTGAGCACGGAAAACGAATGACGCATCGCGCTCGAATATCTTGAATGGAATCTTAGAGAGGCGGAGGGATTGAGCAAGGAGTAACGACGAGAGACCAGCACCTGAGATGAGAATCGGCTTGCTAACTGACATCTTGTTCTGTTTAAGCTGGAGGATTGATCTATGCTTATGGCTTGGTATGTTTAGAATCGCAAAAGTTTGGGCTTGTCACATCAGCAGCCCCGGCTTTAGATAATCAGATTAAAGGAACGATTACCTCAGCAATTATGTTTAGGCAAGGTCTGTTATTGACAATAACTTCAGAGTATTGGCGTCCCATAGATAATATTATACTATTATATACTTCTGTCAAACATCTATAGTAAGAAATATTAGATAAGAGGTCATAGCCTAAATTACCATAATCCTTTTTAACATCTAGACTATTGCAGATGGCCGATGCTACAATATTCTAACATTCATGATAAATTGCCTCATCGTCCAAGGCGGTCTGTAGGGGCAGAATACTGAACCCCACTGGCAATAGCACGTGATTTACGCAAGAAGACGAATAAGCGCCTTGGAAGCTCTCAACATGCTACAGATTACAGGTAGGTAGACATCATGCTTTCTGAGAAAAGAGGCTGCATGCCGTCGGCGCTTGGGGTCGTATTAGAGATTTGAGCTCATATCAGCTTACCTCAAGGCCCAAATACATGAGTCGATGGCAAACTCAGAATACCGGATACTAGCTTCTCGTAGAAAGATCACAAGCACTCTTCGACTCCCGTCCTATCTCCAATATTAATAACAAGCTGTTTAAGGTCAGTCTTTGGTCCAGAGAGGCTCATTGTGATTACACCGGAGCTTTTGCGTTTCTATGGGGGATTCAAACAACCCTTTACGAATGTCCCCCAAGACCTAAACGACGCTGGAGAGCAAATGACTAATAGCTTGCTTATGAGTAGTTGGTGGCGTAACAGTTACCAATGGCCGTTCAACAATTTACTAGCTCCTTATCGTCAAACACGAAGATCACGCACCCGCTTCTTCGGTGTGAGAGCCTCGAGCCAGTCTACCAACGTCTCCGGCGTCCATGATTTGGCTGTGATCGGGTACTGCTAGAATTTGTCGTAGGCCGGAATGCGACTAGCACCCTTCACTGTCAGGTCGTCTCCCAGCGCATCCAATGCTCCGGCAATCATCGTCAGCTTAGTTGTGTGCCTCGTATTGCGCGCTGCGCTCTAAAGAAAGCCAATCGCCAAAGGGGGAATTGTGTCACATGTCACTATTGCGCTATTGCGCTCACTAGTAGGTACTGTACAGTACTTCATCCCCTGTCGTTGGGATAATTTTTTCAGGGGATAATTCTCAGGGGTCAAATTATGACAGAGCGATATCATCGACCCACAAACAAGGGACAGTTAGGCGCACTGAGAGATTGACGGCAGGGGCTCCCCTGGCGCGCCGCATGCAAGGCCAGGAACTTTTCACTCCAATCTAAGCTCTTCTAGGCATTCTCCATTTGCTAGTTTCTCTGGGGTAAGTTTTCGCAAAGGTCGGTTAAGTCGAGTCCGTACGAGGGACGCTTGTGACATCCAGGTATAATGTGCGATGCAGGGGGAGGCCCGGAGCCCAGTCGAATCACAGAGCACGACCCAACTGAATCATCTGGGTCCATTGAAAAGAGGCGAATCAGTTCTGGGGCGGCTGATCATTTCGGCCACTAAAAGAATCGTTTGCCCCTGATCTGAAATAAGTCCAGAGCGGGCTGGGGCGCTAGAAGCATTACGGGGTAAAACTAATTTACTGGCCCCTTGTCCGTGTGCGTGAGAACGATACAATACTCACTATCCTCGGTTAGTCGGAAGTCAGGTACCAACAGCTGGGCTTGGGAATACGAGGTTTGCGACCGCCACTTATTATAGCTCAGCCCTGTAGGAATCCCAGACGCCATCAGGTCGCCTTGTCCCGTCATAAATGCATGTGTTGTTCGAGGTGGCCACACGCGACCTGTTCCTCTTTCTGGCCCCCGCCTCTCTCGCGTTCGAGCTCCCCTCGATGCTGTTCGTAGGTAAATCATCCACTTTTCCCGCCTGGTCTTGACGGCTTTTCCCTCGTTTTTACCCTCTTTTCTTGCCTCATTCTTTTTGCAAAACAGTGAAAATGTTTGCGACTCTCGTTCCCTTTTGCTTCTCTACAATCGTTGTTTCCTTAACCTTTACTAAATTGGTCCATCTTTCCATTTATGCCAAGACCGTTCCCCCTACCTCCTTCGTTCTTTTCCTTCCTTCACTACTTCTTCCAGATGTCTTCGTCATCTATCTGGCACGCCTCGCGTTGCGAAATAAGAATGGCGTAATTCCAGTCACAGCCTGCGTTCTGGGCTGTATTATCTCGTATGTACTCGACATGTTGGCCTGACTGCTTCGGTACTAACATGGTTGTCCAGCTTCATCCTCCTGGGCGGTGCGTCTTCGCAACTCGGTTTCTTCTATGAAACTGGTAACGAGATCAAATGGACCGACGCGCTGGGCTACGCCGTTGATAAAGAGGGCATGAAGATTTTGCTCAGCGGTATCGGTACTGTCTTTGCATCCGGGCTCCTCATTGTCGTGGTTGCCTGGTTCGCTAAGTGGTATTTGTACAGAGCTGTGGGTGCATTTTTGGTCATGGTCGGAGCACCCATCACCTATGGTATATTGGGCTCGTCCTTCGCATTGCTCACTTGAAAGCTAACAGCCGACAAGTCTGGCGATTATGCCGCGGTTCTACACCACGCCGATACCGCAACTCTCTCCTGCCTGTCAAAACAAGCGCTGATCTTTACGACTCCGGCAGCGGCTTTGACGATGACGACGAGGATGAAACTAAAGAGGACTTAGATCTTATCTATGGAGAGATCCATAAGTACTCATCTGGAAAAACAACTTCCTTCGCCGTCTCCGCGACTGTTCTAGTCTTCCTGGTCCTGACAACTATCTTCCGCCCGCCAGCACCGTACAACATGATGTCAGCAACTCTCCCCTTCGCGATGCTGGAGATGTTCAAGCCAGCGCCTGACATGTGCACCGAACAAGCTGCCCTCAATGGGAACCGATGGCCTTTCCCCAACCTTATCGAAGAGTCGAAATGGGAGTTTCCCAGGGGACACTTCAAGGGATGGGCTCCAGGAAGCAAGAACGATTATGTTACTCAGTATCGCGAATCGATCCCCGAATGGCTACCTGAAATATTGCCCACTGGTTTTGCTAAGTGGCTCCCGGAGAATAAAACGGAAGAAGATACCGACGAGACTCACGACAAGGACAGCCATGGTTGCCTCGGCGCCGAAGTTGGTACTTTCTACAACCCTGTCAGCGACCCGCTCAAGATTACAAATCTAGACAACGACATATTGGACGTCTTGCGAGATACATTGAACAACGGAGCTGTCAAGATCAAACACGTTGCCTTGATCATGATGGAGAGTTATCGAGAGGAACTTTTTCCTCTTCAACAAGGCTCTGAAATTCACAAGATCATCATGAAGTCTCATGAGGACGAGGATGAAGATAATATCAATGCTCGACTATCGCAGCTATGTCCAGTCGCCGAAAAAATAACGGGTAAGTCCGGAAACTTCAAGAGGAAGGACGGCTCAGACTTTGATCCCGTACCCACGCCAGAGTGGAACGACACAACACCGGAAGGATTTGGCGGCATCAATGTGGTCGGCGGTTTCACAACATCCTCCTTGTCGTTCAAGAGCATGGCTGCAATTCACTGCGGTGCTTGGCCTATGCCAGTCGACAGTTTCGAGGAGTCAGAGACGCAGAGCTATCAGCCTTGCATCCCTCAGGTCTTGGACCTTTTTAACAAGATCAAGGAGAACAGCACGACGGACGACTTTTTGGAACAGCAGTGGCTGCCTGCATTTTTCCAGTCTATTACTGATGGCTATGACCGACAGAACAAGTTCGATGCGAAGATCGGCTTCAAGCACGTTGTTACCAGGGATCGCCTGGATCACGATGCCGAGGGCGATGAATTGGAAGAAATCAATTATTTCGGATACGCGGAGACGACGCTGAAATCTCACATCAGGGACTACATCCAACAGGTGCAAGAGGAGGGCAAGCGAATGTTCTTTTCCCACTTTACCAGCACAACTCATCACCCTTGGGGAGTGCCGGATTCTTTCAAACCGGCTAAATACCTTAACACGCAGGGGAATATGAGATGGCATAAGGATTTCGACAACTACTTGAATGCGGTCCGGTTCACTGATGCGTGGCTGGGTGAGCTATTGCAGACATTCGATGACTTCGGCATCTCTAATGAGACGCTTATTGTCTTCGTTGGAGACCACGGCCAGGCGTTTAAGGAAGATGTTTCCAAGACAGGCACTTATGAGAACGGCCATATTAGCAACTTCCGCGTACCCATTACCTTCAGACACCCTGATATTCCTCGGGTCCAGTATAACGCCAACGCTACCTCGCTATCTATTCTCCCGACTATCCTGGACCTACTCATCAATACTGGCTCGCTGAATGAGAAGGACACAACTGCTGCATCCGACATCATCCAGGACTATGAAGGACAGTCCTTAATCCGACCGTATAAGGCGACCCACAATGGCCGACGCGCCTGGAACTTTGGAGTCATCAACGGCGGTGGGCGGATGTTGTCGGTAACGTCGGCGGATGTCCCTTGGAGGCTTGTGATACCTCTCGACCAAGAGTCTGAGTATATTTTTACCGACTTGGGCAACGACCCGCTTGAGCTAAAGCCTCTTGAAAAGTGGTTAATGGAAGACCTCATTGATGCTGTGAAGACAAAGTACGGCGAGGATGCATCGCAATGGGCCGTTGAGGCAGAGGCCGTAGCTCGATGGTGGGGTCTGGAACGCAAGCGTCTTTGGGGCTATAATCCTGAAGATTCCCATGACGAGGAGAATGAGACGAATGAGGGAAATGAGGATTGATACGATATCGGTTCTATTCACAGTTTTTAATCATAATATGATACTCTTGACATAATCACCACCCCGAACATCGAGCGCAATATCACGACTAAAGTTTGGTGCCACCACCTTCACCTTCATTCATCTTCAGTGGCTCTCACTGGTCCTATACTTATACCCGAAATCCTCACTCTCTTTAGGAGAGATAAGCATTGGCTGGTCTCCAAGCTCGTCATCGTGACCACGAGAATGAAACATCCACTTACCGACTTGGAGGATGTTCTGCATGCCTGTCAGTGTACTAGAAAACGCCACATGCACTGAAATGAACTCAGCCACTTCGAAGGGGTTTCCTCTCAGATCCTCTCAGATCCAGCGGAGTTGAGGCTATGCATGAAGCAGTTGATCTTGAAGGCCTCGAAGATATGATAGTGGCACTAATCACACACCTACTTTGATGGTTTAAGGGCTGTATTAGCATATTCTACAGGAGAGCGGGAACTAAGGCACACTCGGAGTAGGATGACTAGCAAGGTTGTATAGGCTTATCCTCGAGGCCAAGATAGGTAATATACAAAACCCCAGTCAGAGGCGAGTCAATTTTTTGTTGAGAGGCATCCGTAGACGCCAGCAAAAGGAGAAGCAGATCTATTTCATCATACTTCTCAACCAGCTTGACCGTTCCAGAAACTGAACCATCGGCCTTACGAATGCGTTCCTATGCAGCCACAGCATTCTCCCCCCAAACCCTAGTCCCCCCAAAAGGGCACTCACACCCAAAAATCCGACCGCCCAGAGATCCCAATTCTTCGCCTTCCACACTGGCATCCGCATATCCGCTGTCTGCAAATGCATTGACCTTAGCTCCTCTCCATCCTTGAATCTCAGCTCAGTGTCGTAAATCAGTTCTTCAATCAGATCCGCGGCATGATGTTTTCGTCGGCTTGCAACACGGGCAATGCGCATCAACCTCAGGGTATTGCGACTATAACTTCCGTCATCATCGGCAAGGATCTTCTTTCCTTTGGAATAGATCTCCTCTGGAGTAAATCGAAACTTATTCAACGACTCAGCGACGCCCCCAGCGACCAGGCGCGCTGTATTGGAGATTTGGTCCATGAAGACACCCATTGACAGCATGGGTTTGCCATGAAAGAGAGCCTCATTGGCACTAGAGCCACCTCCATGTGTGAAGTAGATCTTTGTTGAGGGGTGGTCAAGGATAGAACGCTGGGGGATGAAGAAAGAGCAGAGCCAGTCTGGGTGCTTGCCGGAGAGAAGGTCGCCAAGGCGGATACGGTTCTTGCTTCCAGAGGGTAATGCAAATGTCGTATTAACATCAAGATCCTGGCGGCCTCCCTTTCCAAGTGACCAAATTACACCATCGATCAATCCCTCTGCGAAAAGCCTTAGCAGGCCATTGATGATCTTAGCTGCGTCGGCATTGGTAAGGATAATATGCGTGCCCAGGGCGATATAGATAACCTTAGTGTACTGCGTCAGGAACTTATCATACTCTTCATTCAGCGGTGGATAATTATCACTTATCAATGGTCCAACAGGGGCACAGGTCGGGGGCAGATCACGCGGGATCTCCAGGCCAAAGAACGAATTGATGAAAATAAGGTAATCAGGCTTCTGAATGCGATGAGGAGGATATGTGACACCGTTCTTCGATCGCATCTGCCTAGTCCATAGCATCCATTTGATGATGATAGGCAAGTCGAAGAAGATAACAAGCTCGTTCTTCATCCGTAGCCATACACTAGCATGCTCCGAGGTGAGAGTTCCTTCGAGCTGAAAACCCGGTTGACCGGGAATATATGAGCATGGCATCATCAGGAAAGGCATCTGCGGCCAGACTTGGGTGATGGGTAGATTAAACTCGATGTGAATGTCCTTGACGGCATCAACGAAGAAGTCGGCGATCATCATGCTCGGCCTTTTGTCAGGGTCATCCATGATAGCTTTTAGTCCTCGGTATGTCTGCGGCCAGAATGAGTCCCATAGATACTTGCTCTCCATGGTCCCACCAATCCCCTTGGAAATGTCCCAAGTTCGCATGCGCAGGTAGTGGGCGTTCATCTGCTCGGGGGTCGGACCGGGGCCAAGCGAGTGAACTTTGGTGATAAACTCATAGCCCTTGATCCAGCCTTCTTGGCCCTCGAGTGTAGCAAACTCTATAGTGTGACCTCTTGCAGCGAGGACGCCGCCGATTTCAAAAACAGGGCCTGGCGAGTGTTATATTCGGAACGTTCGGATGGATCGGGATTCCGTGGAGGGATTGACTTACTAGCATGCGTGAATCCGCCTGTCGTTACCACTAACAAGATCTTGCGTGACGGCTGTGCCAACTCAATACTGGCCATGGTGTCAAGGTTGCGCTGAATGTTTGCTGGACCACGGATTGATAGATCCAGGTTTCTATGAGTGAAATACTCGTTTTCCGGATGGCTCATTTGATCCAACCAACAACAGGAAGGCTAGCTGGTCTGTGATTGGCTGCGCGACCACCCGGCGAGCCCCGACGTGGAGATCATTTTGGCATTCAGTTGGACCACCCTATGTTAAGAGGTCGCCTCTTAATAGGTCTGATATGCTACTCTCAATACATACTCTTCGGCGACTTCTCTTTGCTTGAATTCTGCATAAGCAACCCCTGCAATCTCACGCTATCTCTAATATGTCAGAAGTGTTTAGCTCCAGGCTCCAGGAAACAACCCTACGTACACGCTATGACACAACTACGACTTCCTTCTCGACAGCGATAACCAATACACGTGAAAGCGTTGTATTACTTTAGAGACGTGTGAGAAAGGGTCCACAGTGATGGATGAGTGATAACTTGTCTCGCCATTGCTTCATCAATACTCATCTTGAAAGATCAGCGAATTAACGCCAGATAATGACTAGGCTTATGATGGTCGTACAGGCTGCAAAAAGCCGTAGAGGCACGCCGATTACCTCAATTCGATAGCTGGTTGAAAAGGCTACCTTGCCTCATGCAAAGTTGCAAATAAACCCATACCATAGTTTCAATAAACTACTTGAAAGTAAGCTCACGACGATTCAAAACCAAGCGCCTCGTTTCTGCTTGTACTCTTAGAGTCAAAGTAAGGCCTTTCTCCCAGGCTTACAGCTCTCGACCCAGTCCGCTCTCCCAACCCCCTATTGACGTAGTCCGGGGTAGCCGCGTGGTAGACACTGCGATTATCCCAAATTGCAAGATCATTTACGTTTTGCCAGCGATTTCGGACTTGAAGATCGTGGTTCTCAACGATCAATTGCACGAACCAGTCGAGGAAGTGTCGCGATTCGTCTTCGGTCAGACCGTGGATGTGTTGGACGTGATGGCCGACAGCAAACACACTCTTCCACCCTGTGACTGGATTCGTGCGAATTACGGGATGAATGGCTTCAAGGACGTCACCAACATTCTCTGGGGCGCCTCGAGGAGTTGAGAAAAGAGAGAACCCGTTATGATCGGCTGCCGCCTTGAAGCCCGGTTGCGCATAATAGGCGGTCAGCCCATCGAGCAACTTCTGGATTGGCTTCGAGATACGATCATAAAGCTCATAGCCAGAAGCCCAGAGGGTGTCTATGCGTAAGTTAGACACAATGACAGTGGCGACTGCCTCAAGATCAGATCACACTTACCTCCTCCAGTTTTCGGTAGCTGAGTGAGTCTTAGCAACGCGTAGTCGCTAGGGATTGGCTCAAAGGTAATATCAGAGTGCCATTGAGACTTCTGGCTTTGCCGCTTATTGGTGTTCAAGAATCGATCCGAGTATATCTTTTTTGCCTGCTCGGAGGAGATGACGCTAATCTCATCGTCCTTGACACTGTGATCACGGGCAGCGTTATTGACTGGATGGATGTGTAACCCTGAGGTCTCCGGTTTTCCGGTGAGCTGACCAAGTCGTTGTACAAGCTCTTTCTGCAAGTCATTCGTGATATTGTCCTGCTTTCGGAAGAAGACGACACCACGTTGAGAGACTGTTCGGCTTCATTAGCTGTTAAACTTATAATATTAATACAGGGAGTTTACCTGTAATGGCTAAGTCTCGAAGTAGCTCGTCGGAATTCGGTGCTTTCAACCATTCGGCAAGATCAACATCCACGAATTCCTTTCCAATCACTGGAGTAACATCAAACTGTTCAAACTTGTCCAGCGCGCCACTCAACTTCAGTGGCTCGCGGTGACCTGTTTCAAGAGTTGGGGAGCCTTCATTCTGCGATAGTGGGAGCACCTTCTGCTTGATGTTCTCTGTAACCTGAGTTACATTTTCAGTGACTGACGGAGCCATGTTTATATTTCTTGGTTGAGTATGCTGAGGAGTCAAAGATGTACGACGTCCACCTGAATGACCTTTGAGAGCCAGGTAACCAAATGGGGCTGACGCCTTTATACTCATAGATTCACCCAGGACATAAGGTATACGACTGGTAGCACGAGTTGCTGATTCAGAGAATTGACTCCATAAAGAACGTTATGCAACATTCTCTAAAATTTCATCATTGAGACTTCTCTATGTCGCAAGAGGGCTTGTCGGACAACGATTGGTGACAGTCCTGCAGCCGCATTGTAGGAGGGAATTGGAAGACGGAAGTCGGCAAGCGAGACGCGTTATGAGAACTGTAGTGCCACACAACTAGGTAGGTAATATTCCAAAAGCGTATGGCGCGCCCGATAGCCGATAAATTTGACGTGCAAGATGTAACATCTCCCCCGCGATTGCGTGCCAGGTTGTGGTTTGACGCGATTCTGGCGCTAGATCACGAACTCATTATCGCCAATGTGCCCCCAAGGATTGGAGATAGCGGAGGTTATATCCAATGCTTACAAATTGAGGCAATTGATTGCTTACGATTTTTAATCAAGAGAAGTAGCTTGTGTTTGCCAAGCTTCAAGCTTTCCAATTAGATTCTCGCTGATATGCAGGTGCGTATGTCATATACTGCGACTACCGTTCACATCATGTTCCACCTACCTAACAACAGATGTCACTATCTTTCTCGTGCAACTTTATCGTATTGTAATTTGAATGCTATCGCGGTATTGGAACAATTGTGGTACACTACTGCTATACAAAGAGTACTGTTTAGCGATGGCTCAGTTTGACGAGAGCGACTTAGAAACCTTGACTAGGTCCTAGCACAAAGGGGGGTCGAGCTTGACGTCCACCGTAAACTTAATTGGCTCTTTCACTAAAACGAATCACTTCGGAAGTCGATGAGAATGCGCGGTTGCGGCGGCTACTTCCATATCGTCATTCGCTATGCGAGATGCCGAGAATTGATGATTGTTCCATCCGCTTCTCTAGATTTTTTTGCGTTTCAAATTGAAATAAAAAGATTCTTCAAATAAGAAATGTATTTGCGTACTTTCCATGTCGCCGCTGTTGAGGGTACCATTTTTCGTCTCCACCAATACATGAGATGGTGGATGCACGTCTTCACGATTTTACCTGTCAGTAATCTGAACTTCCATCCACATCCCCTACTAGAACAGGGTTCCGCTATTGTTGAAGCAACTTGGGGACTAAAACCGCGCCCTGTTTGCTCAATCCACCAATTAGCGAGACGAGCCTAGAGCTTTACTCGTTCGTCTTCCACTACGGACTACTTGCCTGAGCAAGCGTGAATAACGATCGCGCCTCTCATACAAGCTTGTCCGGAGCTCTAGCACCAGGTTTCACCGTAGTTATAAGCTTGGTGTCTGCGGTGATATAAATTCAGGGCTTCTACGCTACCAGGCGAGCTTTCAAGTCAATTTTCCCATAAGAGTTGCAATATGGTTCACAATGAGAAGAAAAGGACTCAGCTACGTCTTGAACAGAGAAGCACAGAGGGGCATGAAGGAGTTATTGATGCTAATTCTTGGCTAGTATGGCACCCAGAACCAAAAATGACCTGAATGGAACTAGTAGTGGGCGAATTGATCTGTGACGTTGATAAAGGCTAAACGATTGGCACTTATCAAGGAGAAGTTGGAAGAGACCGGATTTGAAACGTCAAAACTGGGTTAGAACAGACCATTCTTAGGCTCTCTAGGTTTTAAGGAAGCAGAGGGATTGGAAGTGGTTGTACGAAGGAACCAAGTGACACCGATAAATATTGAATCAAATTTATAGCAGATTCAAGAGCATCAGATCATAGTTGTAATAATTTAAGTTGGAGACTCCTTATTCATCTGCTATAATATCATCCTAGAGACGTTATAGATAGAACTGATACGTATATTGTGCTCTTAGAGAATTATATTTCCTATTCTGGAAGTGAGGAGCAATGTTGATGACTCGAATCAAGTATTGTCGCTATTCACTCTCTGTGGTACATCGTACTTTAGAGTAAATCTCAAAGTCGACATGTGGAACACAGCGAGTCCTTTTCAATACTGATAGACATACTCTAGGCCGATTGCTCAAACCGTGGGTAACCACTCACCACTAATAGCTCGGAAACCCACCTCAGGCGTGCAGAGCATGTAGCAGGCACTGAATGAAACTTAAGTCCTCCAACCGCGAATTGGAAGTTGTCCTACCTCCCGGGCAGAAAGCGAAGGAGTCAGGTGCGATTATCGTCACAGAACCCGCCTACGCATGTGATGCTAGTAGTCACAAGAACGTGACCAATGAGCTCGTCCTTGCACCCAAAGTTGGGGACTACTATTGTGTAAAGAAACTCGTATACTTTGGAAGGTGGCGTGTGGAGAACTTCAATGCCGAGCTATTATATCGTTAGAGCGAATGTCTCACAACTTTATATCTCAGCGCTTTGAGGCTGATGGCTTTCTGCACCTCTGTCCCCTCTTTCTCTCTTTTCATCAAATGTCTTATCAACATAACTAGGTACATCTCACAATCCCAAAGCAACAAATCTCGGTGCACCCATACACACCTGGAGAATGGCCGACAAGCAAGTCCCAGCGCAAGCGCAGACACAGCCAATCATCATCCTTTGCGATGGGACTTGGTGCGGGCGGGCCAGATCGAATATATACTACCTGGCCAAAATGATGGGGATTCGCATCGATGATCCAACAGACACAGATGTGCATGAGTCGTGCGGCAAGGCGTGGTACATCCACGCTGTTGGACTCGGAAGTACTTTCTTAGAGTAAGTCTCTAATACCAATACTTTTGTAATGCTCCCCGAATGTTGATCTCCCAGAGCCGCAGACGATACGCCGCCTTAGCAGGCGCTGATCCGGCTTTAGTCAAGTTCGCGGTGCTCTGCAACTGAGAGAATAAAAAAATAAAAATAAAAAATTAACCGTCAACTCTTCGCAAGGGCTTTGATGGGGAGTTGTTCATGCCTTGTCCTTACCAGTCCGGCGATGCGGCTCCTCCGTTCGTCAGAACGGACAGGCACACACCGAGGTTTTTTTTCTTTCTTTTTTTTCTAACCACTAGCTTGCCGATGATGTGAAATCTCCTAGAAGAAGACACTTTATTTTGCCCTAACGGTACACGGTGGGCGTCTATATCCTTCAGCGCAATCGAAGGGGAAATACCACTTACTTTTCTTATTACCCTCGCCATAGGAAATTTGTAGTTGATCGAAACAATACTTCACGATGCACCCCGGGGTGTGGTCAATATCTCGGCGTTTACGCAGGTATCGCCTATCTGTTCGCGTCCGGCGTACAAGCAAACATCCGCGGGCCTCTGCAGCAACTCGGCTGCAGCCAGGGACGTCTCACCGGGGGCCGTTTGGCCGCACAGTACGGTGCCATCCACGCCCATTACCTCAGTTTGTCGAACGGCCGCCTGCTCAACGTATATTGCCAGAATGCCGGTCTGCCTGCTCCCGGTGCCGACATGGACGGGTCTTACGACCTTAACGGCTGCGTCCCTGGCTAGTTTTAGGAATTCACTATGGTCTGTTTATGGACTCTCGTCATCTCTCAGGTATAACGGTTTGGTTTCCGTTCAATCTCTAACCGTTGCTAAAAAGAGAAAGAGAAGAAGGGAAGAAAGAAAAAAGGAGATTGAAAGACACTCGATCATTTCTTAACTCACAACTTACAGTAGGCTGGTCAAGACTTAAAATTTTTGATACGAAAATGGTGATAACAAAGCGTATTACTATTCTCGTATTTAATATATTATGACATTCTCGATAGAAATGGCCTCGAGCTTGAGCTCTTCTCCGTGCATTAAACTGTGCACGAAAGCATCACCGATCAACATCATACCCTGCCCATCTTTTCTCCCCACGGTCGGTGCTGGTGCTCCAAGAAAGACATAAATCATGTCTCCGGCTCTCGCTTCCTCGGGTACGAGTCCGAGTCGACCCTTTTCTGTTACGCAGACCCGTCTGGCTTGTGCTATCTCTATCACTCGGTCGCGGATCTCTTTTCGTGGCTGGCTGAAGTCTTGCACTATGCCAAAGTCAAACTTACCCATCTCAGCAATAATCGACGTCTCGTTCTTATCTTCATGACCCGCGGCATTGTCGGCAGATATTATCGTGTTGTAAATTCGCTTGATAGCAGCAGCGCTAGAGACTCCAAAGGCACCTGATTGTCGCTGTGACTCGATGAACGCCGTTGTCTCTTTATCCCACTCGATGATATGACTGTCGAACTTCCTCATCCAGTTCCATTCGACTTGCCATTCTGAGAAGTGCATAACTTCACTTTTCACTCTCTTGGTCCTCTTGTGGGAGCCCCTGGCTAAATCACGAAAGTACTCCGGAGAATGCAGAGGCGGGCCGAGCGAATTCACCTTGTCGACAGCGGAGCCTCTCACAGCCAGCGTATCGGTATCCGGGCTCAGTCGAACATGTCCACGCATCTTCCCACCGGCATTGAAGGTCAAAAAGTGTCGGCGAGCCCATCCTGCTGGGTGTCCGGGCACGTTAAGTCCAATTTCCGCGAAATTTGGCACCCAAGACGGTTTAGCGCGTGATGCAGCCATGGTGAGCAGCTCGATTCCGTATCCCTGAGACACAAAATATGCTGCATATTGGTGGTATACCTTGTGTGATTCCTTGGTATAGTCTGGTTTTGGTGTGTACTCTTCGTCGGAAGCAAGACCACGCAATGCATAAAGGACATCTCTAGGATCACTCGCACTAAATTTGCAACATCTCATCAACAGTTGAAAGAGGTGGCGTGACCGCTCTTGTTCTGTACGCTCTTTTCGATCCACCCACTCCGCTTCATCTACCAAGCTAGAGATAGACCCCTTTTCCGAATCACTTTTAGAAGTAGACCGTTCATCGCCTTCGCTGTCTTGTTGCCTCCGCATCGCTCTAGGAAGAGAGCTATCCATACTCTCTGACGCCGATCCTCGTTCGGTTTCTTGCTGGTTCGAGTCCGCTGTCGTCTCGGAATCCGACTCGCAGCTCTCCTCTGAGCCGCTTTCTTGTCTAGAGCCTGAGTCACTACCCTCTTCAGGTGCTGGTACGTCTTCCTCTTCTGACTGCACAGCCATTGATGTATCAGACACGCTCGCACTATCGTGGCGTACCGATGAAGCTGAGGCTGAGTCGGACGAAAATTTCACCCCGCTTATCCAGCGCCGGTGTGATAGCCGTGGTGAGTATCCCGTCTTCATATCATGTTCCAGCATACATCGTCTAACCTTCTCAAGCTCCCTCTGAGGGTGTAGCGTGCGACCAATTGCATCCATCGTCTCTAAATTGCCTCGGTTCTGCTTCCACCGGGCGACGGCTTCTATGGAATCCAGCCATGTACCGCACACGCGATAGCCGGGGTTAATGAAGAATGCCTGGTTGACATCGCTCTCAGAAAGGTACTCATAGGAAGCCACATTTGCTGTGAGAAGGGAATTCCAGGAAACCCCGAATGCTCCTATTTGGATAATCGTGCTTTCGGGGGATGCCGTGGCCTCTTGGATGACCCATACTCGACTGAACCAAGGACGAGTGAACAGAAGCTGCCAGGCCATCCAGGCCGCAACCTGGCGTCTATCGGGAAAGGTAGAAGCGTTCAAGACGTCTCTCAATAGGGTATCCACGGTAGCGTCTCTGTTGTTATGCATGAGGGAAATCAAGTCGGATATGGAAATGTGAGCTTCTGCTGCAGCACGGGCTCGTGCTAAGATCCATTTTTCTAGGGCTTCAACAGCATTTGGACTATGCGGCTGGTCTTCCGGCTCGCCTAAGTACACGTACGTCGTCCTAGCTTGTTGATAAATTTGCGTCATGAGGAGGACTTGTTTGCTGCGCTCCGCGTTGTCATCTTGATTGATGCATATTGCATCGGCCCAGATAAGCGTCCGTGATTCTATTTGACGAAATCGTTTCAGAGCTCGATGTAAACTGTGAGTAATTGGCACGATCCGTTCATTGCAGGTCAGGGAGCAATTTCTCGTTGGATTTCCCCAGCAATAGCTAAGAGCAGCATAGCTCGCTTTGTCTGCCAGCGAAACAACATGCACGTCGCAGACCAATGGATTATCCAATCTGTCGGAAGGGTGGATGGAGAGGAGACGTATAAAAGGGCCTTCTGGTAACGGCTGGTATACATAGACTTCATCAACCATAGTCGGCATGCGAGAGCTTCACAAGCTACACAATCTGTGGCGGGTTAATCAATGAGTGCCGAGCAAGCCTAGCGGGAAGAATAAGCTCAAACCTCGTCGAAGTATATCGTCTACGTGCTAGCACTTTTTGAATCTTTAGATTGGGTGGTATTGGTTAATAGGGTTTGTTAAATGCGGGGAGTGGCATGACATCAGGACTGCACCATTTATGATGAAGCAGCAAAATGATCTGATGATGTGTTGTCAGAAAAGACAATGGTGTGGGGGCCATGGGAGTGATGCGCTGTCTAGTTGAGCGGGAGTACTGAAAACTCAAAAGCTAAAAGATTGGGCATGAATTGGGCATGAATTGGGGGCCAAACTCAATCAAATAATTTATAAGTAAAACCAGGACTAAAAATAACTCAAGCCAAGCCCATAATTCGCCAGGCTCTCCCAACAACACAGACTCTCGATCAAGCTACAAACGTTACGCAACTTTAGACGGTGGAACTCTCATTATGGAGGACGACTTAGACTTCGAAGGGGGCCAGGTTATCCTTGGCCCCAGCCCGTATACGTACGGGATGTCTCACCAGGGCTGGAGTAAAATGAGCGAAGACAAGCCAATCCAGGACAGTGAGAATGACGGCGAGAGTACTGAGCGGCATATCCAGGCCGCCAAACCACGCGTCAAATTAATACGGGTCGAGCAAGTGTAAGTGAAATAGACCGGCACATAAACGTTCTGCTGAGAAAATTGCATCGATAGCTAATCCTGACACTACAGCTGGGATAAGTTAGTAACACATCACATTCTCAAAACGTTCGCCTAGTGCTAATAACGTCTTCCTTCCAATCATTAGGGAAAAGTGGAAATGGAAAGAAACTAAGGTAGGCAAGCCCAAGAGGCCGAAGAAGAAGCAGTCCAATTGCGTCTTCAAGCTTGCCCGCCGGACTGGGCGACAGGCTTCAGGCGGTCAGGTCGTATTCGTGGAGGGAGAAGCTATACGCGAGATCCTCCGAGAGATGGCACGAGAGGACGGCGGTCCATCGTTCCGCGACACTGAGGCACTTGTAAGTTATTTCCTCACAACTGTCACGGACGTATGCAATGTAGCACGAGGAGGCTATTTCCTTCTCTTGCCAGGAGTCCAGCTAGTGCCGCGCGACTCTCTCGGCCCTTTCTGAAGTGAACATGAAATTCAAGGCTTGAATAGCAATGGTAACCATTGATCTGGGTGTCTTTATGGTCGCTGGTCGCTTTAGAACGGCATTGGCCACGTTCTAGTTCATTTTCCACATTGAAGTCGTCATCGTTTGCCACCGCGAATAGATTTTGCTGACATTAAGCAGGACTTGGAGTTTATGAAGCTCTTATACTACCAAAGGCAGAGCCTCACCGAAAGGCTGCGTAGGGAGACCAGCCGTGCTCAACCAAATGATGAACTCGTTTTTGAGCTTGAGGCGTCTCTGGACCTTATCGCTGAATACTTTGCCGACGTGGACGACGAGATATCTTCATTGCCGGGGGGAGAGATGACATTCAACTTGCTGTGGACGCTTTTCCCTCCGCGGAGACTCGTCGGCAGCATAGACAGCCTCGGTCAGTTGATGGTATACCGTGTGAGGGAAGTATATTACAGAAAGCGACTTGATGATACCAAAGTGTTCTGCATGGAGGTAGATTTCATTGATTCAGATGGAGAAGAGACAGGCTTTGTGGAAAGACGCCATTTGTACATCGGGGAGTTCCGCAGTTCTCGTCCGATTCTAGAGCTCCCCTATTACCCTTTCCATTTACGCCCTCGTTATGAAGCAGAACGTATGGAGTTGCTCAAGAGAGCGGAAAAAATGTTGCGTCTACAAGGTCGACATCTCCAGGAGTACCGCGGTCATGCCCTGAGCGATAAGTCGGGCGGGAAGTTCAATGTCAGTTTAATCTATTCTATCCGATCATTCTCAGCTGGAATGCACAGTCCTCTCGTTATCTACATCATTCTTGACTTTAAATATCAAACTGACTGGAGCTGCTCAAAGTCTCACGGTCGAGTCATGCTCGATCCTGTCCTATTCGGCGAGATCCGGCCGAACAATTCTACCCTGCCAGATATTCTGAAGCCACTCTCAGAGCTAACCGACGAGCAAAAGTTGCTCCTTAAACCTGTTTTGTATGGATTCAGTCTCGGCGACAAAATATGGGGTTTGTATTAGTCCTAGTATGCGTCCTGTTTCTTAGCTAATTGATGCATTGTAGGCTCATTTGCTGTGTCTTCGTTAACCGACGTCGTCTGGAATGATAATATTATCAATGCTCTTGTACTTCCCGACGATCAAAAGAAGTTCATCCGTGCCCTTGTTGAATCTCATGCCAGTAGCAACTTTGACGACTTCGTGCGCAGCAAGGGAAAGGGCCTTGTTGGACTTTTGACCGGTCCTCCAGGTGTGGGCAAAACCCTTACCGCGGAAGCAGTTGCTGAGATTGCTCGGCGTCCTCTGTACACGGTGACCTCTGGTGAGCTTGGTTCCAGCCCAGAATCAGTGCAGAATGCGCTTGACAGCCTCATGGAGCTCGCAGAGGCATGGGACGCGGTTGTTCTGCTGGATGAAGCGGATGTTTTTCTTGTGCAGCGGGACGACACAAACCTCACCCGGAATGCCATCACGTCGATTTTCCTTCGACGAATTGAATACTACCAAGGCATCTTGATGCTGACGACGAACCGGCACACGAGCTTCGACCCTGCATTCGAGAGCAGAATCCATTTCTTCCTCAAGTATCCCGATCTCGACTCCGCGGCTCGTAAAAGCGTCTGGAGAAATTTCATATCCCGCTCAGCAACCAGCAGCAAGGTGCATGTTGAGATTAACGATGAGGAGCTGAACAAGCTAGGAGAGCTGCCATTAAACGGGAGGCAAATCAAGAATATCATGAATATTGCTCAGACGGTTGCAGTTTCGAGGAAAGCTCCCCTCACCGCTCGTATCATTTATACTGCCCTGGCGTTCTCAAACTACACCCCAGAATAGAATTGGACATAGGTAGTGTAGCGTGAAGTCGTCTTCCCGACAGCCTTTAATATTTATAATATAATTCTTAGCTTTTAGCGAATTTTATATTAAATTATTAATTTAATTTTGATATATTTATTAAATAAAATCTTTAAAGAATTAGTAAATTATTAAATTAATTATTAATAATGTATATAATAAGCGAGTGGCGCACAAATCCCTCAATTCTTCTTTTTTCCATTTAATCAAATGATTCTCAACAATAAACTATGTCTCAACCAAATAAAGAAGCTAAAGTCCTTCTTGCCCTTTAGGCTCTTCAGCAAAATCCAAAGCTAAGCATCTAGCGCGCTGCAGCTATCTATGCAGTCCTAGCAAGAACCCTTAGTCATCGCTAGAAGGGCATGCCTTCTCGAGCTAATATTATGCTTAATTCGCGGAAGCTATTAGACCTAGAGGAGTAGATAATTATTAAGTATATCCTTGACTTAGATTCCCGAGGGTTTCCTTTGCGCTTGCTTATTATTAAAGAAATGGCTAATTATTTACTTATTAAGCGAGAGATATAACTTATTAATTAATATTAAGCTTATAACTTTATTAATTAATAACTATAGCTTTAAATATATTTATTTTATAAGTATAATTATAAGAGGGCTTAATATAAAGACTTAGCTCTTATTTATTAATAATTCTTATTTATAGAGAATATAATAATATATATAATAAGTAAGTAATATAAATAAGTAAGTAATATACTTTTCTTAACCTTTTAATTAAGAATCTTAATAAAAATATAATTAACTATTTAATTAATTGAAATTAATTGCTATTCTCTTCTTTAAAGGTCTTAATTACTATCTTATAAGTCCTTAAGTTATGACTAGGCTAGTAGTAGAGCCTATAGTGCCTTTCCCTTAATTATATACTCCTTCCTTGCCCCTTATTTTTAATTAATCTAGCTCCTCCCTTAGTAGTAGGGACTATTTAATTAATTGCATCTCTTTCTTCTTATATAGTTATCTTCCCTTTATTCTATAGCTAAGTCTACTTTGCCCTATGCCTCCTGCTAAGGGTTGCATTTGCTTGCCAAAGGATTTAGTTCTTAGACTTCAATAGGGCTACTTAATGCATTATAGCTTTTATTCTCTTAGCAAGAGAGCTTAAAGCCCTTAAAATAGAGGCTAAGGAGCTGCTTTGATATCTATTAATTTGCCTTTTAAGATATTTTAATTGAGAGCTGGCCTTAGTTGCAGTCTTTAGTATTAAAGAGACTTAAGAGTTAAGGAGGCTAGGCTCCCTTGAGATAAGCATTAAAGTTTATAATTAAATATTAAGCTTTTAAATAATTAATTTTAAGTTAAGAGAAATAAGCTTAGTCTCTTTAAAACCCCCCTTAATATTTTTCTTTATAAGGGAGGCTTAGAAGGCAATATAAAATGCTAAGAAGAACTTAATCTTTAAGATATAAGTTATAAAGCTCTTAATTAAATGCTTTATTTACTTGCTATATATTTACTTAAGTAGCTTAAAGTAAGTAATATTAAGAGGCTAAAGTAAATATAATAAATAAGGGGGCATATAAAGCATAATAATCTTATATTTCTT
>JAMAKE010000173.1:0-31837 GCA_023628695.1 Nectriaceae sp. PG4201 | reverse complement strand
AAATTAATAATAAGATAAGCCTTAAATAATTAAAGCATTTTAATTAATATATAAAGGCTTAATTAAATAGTCTTTATTATCTTTTAATCCTTAATAGGCATAGAAGCTATTATTTAATTAACTTTAAGACTTATTATAAAGAAAATAATATTATTATACTTAATAATTGCTTACTCTTTTAAGTTAAATAGCTTTTATTATTTAAGGACTTAAGTAACTTAAGAAGGTATATCATTTAATTAGCATTATATAATATAATAACTAACTTAATAGGCCTTTATAATATGCTAAAGGCTTAAAGTTAAGTCTCTTTAAAGGGCTTAAAGAGCAAGAAGGATATTTATCTCTTAGTTTAATTATAATATACTTAGTAGTTAAGAATTATTTAATTAAAGAGAAAGAAGAGAGATTAAGAGATTTTTAATATATATACTTATTTAATATGCATACTTATTATAAATATAACTTCTTACTTAATAAGTAATTAATTAGCTATTTCTTTAATAGTAAATAAATATAAAAGAAACTCTTAAGAATTTAAATTAAAAATATACTTAATAATTATTTATTTCTTTAAGTTAAATAGCTTTTATAAGGGAGGCTTAATATTAACTTAAGAAAATATATTAATAAGGTAATAATATAAGGTTATCTTTAAGATTATATAAATTTAAATAATATATTAAGTGCTTAGCTTTAAGTCTTTTTAAATAGCTTAAAGAGTAAGAAGAATCTTTGCCTCTTAATTTAATTAAGATATATTAAATAATTAAGAAATAATTAATTAAAGAGAAAAGAAAGAAATTAAAAGATTTTCTTATTACTTATTTAAATCTATTACTTACTTATAATTTATATTATTACTTTATTTATCTTATTTACTTTAGCCTCTTAATATTAAATACTTTAAGCTACTTAAAAAGATATATAAATAATAAATTAAGCATTTAATTAAATACTTAATAACTTATATTTTAAAGATTAACTTCTTCTTAGCTTTTTATATTACTTATTAAGTTATTATAATAAAAAGCAATATTAAGAGAAATTTTAAAGAGGCTAACTTAATTTCTTTAAACTTAAAATTAATTATCTTAAAGCTTAATATATAGCTATAGACTTTAATACCTATTAAGAAGAAAGCTAGCCTTCTTAACCCTTAAGTTTTATAGACCTTAAAGACTATACTTAAGATTAACTCTCAATTTAAATATCTTAAAAGATAAATTAAAAGGCATTAAAGTAGCTCTCTTGCCTCTATTCTTAAGGCACTTTAATCATTTTCTAAGGGAATAATAATAATAATATATTAAGTAGCATTATTAAGATCTAAGAATTAAATGCTTTAATAGGCAAATAAGAGTCTTAATAAATAGCATAAAGTAAAACGGACCTACCTATAAAATAAAGGGAAGATAACTCTAAAGGAAGGAAGGGATGCAATTAATTAAATAGATGCTAATGCTCAATTATAAGCTAAATTATTAGCAAGAGATAGTTGCAAGGGGGGGACTCAATTGAAAGAACGATGCTATGGAATTTATAGAAGGCCCGGTCATAATGCAAGGACCTGTCAAGAGATTATTGAGCTATTTCAGGAAGAAGAAAGTAATTAGTTTCAATTGATCAAATGCTTAGTTGTGTTTTTATTTAGATATCTTGATTGAAGGTGAAGAAAAGTGCAGTGCATGCTTAGGTGCGGCGCATACTTGTGGATTATGTTAGCGAATTAATCTTAAATCTCTTTACTAATCTCACAGAAACCATACACGAGTGTATAGCGTTCTACGAAGCTTCATCCAAGAATTGTACCCTTGACCAAACTCACAACATCCCATGGACGGAACTTGATAGGTCGCATATGAGGAGGGGGCATTTTCGCGCGTTTATGTCAAGGATCAAATTTGTGGGAGGAATTTTGACTGACTTTCTTCTTCCCAGACGCCCACAAGATGCCAAAAACACAGATGTATTCGCAATATCCATCGAGGCTAACTACTGCTTTGTTATTAGACATCCATCTTTCGTTTAATTGGCAATACATACCCTACAGCAGAGGCCAATCGCTAGCAGTGTTCCGTGGCTGATCAATCCACACGTTCATTTTATGGTATCCCAACCTCCTCCTCATCATCTTCCTTAAAAACTCGCGAATAAATGTTAGAGAGAGATTGTTCTACTTAATGCCAATATAATAGCTGAAACATGATGGTATGAAACTTATCTCTACGCCCGTGCAACCAAAGGTGTCTCGGGTACTGACTAGAACTCCATGCCCGCTTCGTCCACCATTTGTCAGCGACGAATTTGTCAGCCTATTGTTATCCGAATTTCCTCGTAACAGCATGACAGCATGCTCCTTTCATAGACCCTATCAACACTGCCAACTTCAAGATGTCGATACGTCGAAAATCATGCGATCCTTGTTTTAGAGCGCGACGAAAATGCGATCTTGCCTATCCAGTCTGTGAGAGGTGCCAAAGAAACAACAAAACGTGCCATTACGTGTATCCCCCGCAGCTTTCGAAGGAGGACGACGACGCGATCAATGTTACGAGCACTGCTGTTGGTTGGGAGGCACAGAAAGCGGCATCATATGACCGAATCTCGTCCCTTGCACAGTCCAGACAGGTGCTTGATGGACACTTCACCCGTGCTCAGCCCAACGGTAGCTCGGTATTGCAATTAGGGGAACTGCCACCTCCGAGTATACCTAAATGGCTTGGCCAGCTGGGTGAACTGCGTCCCATATCAAGCTCAAAGAACGAAACGTGGGTCTTTGAGCTGATCCGAGGGCTACCACTAGCGTTTGCTCTACAGTCAGAAACTGTGTTTATCCACAAGGCATTATACGGCAATTCATTTCCCCAGCCGCTTCTGGCAGCCATTGGCATCTGTGCTGGGTGCATTTCCATGAATGAGCGCAATCAGTCAATAATTTTTCAAGCCTTAGATGCTGAAATATCCAAGCTACTCACGCCGACCTTGACAAATACACTGCTGGAAAACCTAGTCGGTCTACAAGCGGCTGTGTTGTATCAAACCATAAGGCTTTTCTATGGTGGCCTTGAGCAGAGGAGGGCTGCGGAGGAACAAGAGTTTCTCGTCAGATCATATGGGCTTAAGCTCCTTCAACGAGCAAACGACGAACTCCACAATGCACAGTGGACATGGGAGACATGGCTCTTCGTTGAAAGCATCCGCCGGACCGTCGTCATTGCTTTCAAGGTTTATACTCTATATTCGGCATTCAGATTTGGCGCATGCACGGACTACGAAGCACTGACAATTCTACCAGTTACTACGAAGCTGGGTTCATGGAGCTCCAGAGAAACTTATTTGCAATACCCAGATCGAGATGAAACGACGACGTACGGCGACTTTGTATCACTTGGGGGTCGGATGCTGCAAGGAGAGACCGGACCATTCGAGAGATTGCTTGTTGGGGGCTGTCAAAGGTCCGTCAATTTGAGGTCTGATTCTCTTCTAAGAGCTGTGGACTAGTTATACAGCAACTGCACTCAACAATCAGAAATAAAAGGACTGTAATCAAGCTACAACTTTACTAGGACTTCGCGTTGCCTTTCAATAAAAACATATCTACTCCAAGTCCCTTATCATTTCAACTCTTCTAGAACTGAGAATCGCCATCTATGGGTAGGATATTGAGAAAACAACGCCTAGAAACATGCTCGATATTTCTAGATCATCGCTCTTTCTAAGCATATAATCGTGTGTGGAATTGATTGTAAGCAGTGAGCATGTAGCTGGGATTGAGACAAGTACGCCCTCACAGTCTTAAATATTTCTTTTTCTTTGGTGGCAAACCACACACTCTTATGGGGCCTGTTTCTGCCTAGATGATGAGCATGGGACGCAGTTGTTGGTAACCTAACCCAGCGTACCAATATGTTTCTTCTCCAGCGTTACACTTATTCCGAGGGCTGATGACAAAAGTCCGATGCGAGCAAAAGTGGAGCACTGGTTCAAAAGAGGAAAACGCTTCGGTTGAGTGCGGTCATAAGTGGAGGACGGGATGTTAAGGAGGTACCATGATTAGAGTACACCGAGTCATGCGCTTTCTCCTTTAGGTTCTAAGCAAACGAAAAAAAGTCCACAGTCTGCTCCTATCTCTGGTCCCTACATCTTTTTGCTTTGAAAGTTCGTCCGACAGGGGATGAGCTGATGTGGATTATGAATGAGAGACGCGGTCAAGTGTGGAGCACCGCACTTCCTTGCGGGTATGTGTGGAGTAGCCTTGCATCATCACGGCCACATCCTGAACGAGTATTACATTGATTCGTGATGTTGGTTTCGATTTGGTCTCCTAAATTCCAATGTATAGAACATTGAAAGTCTATAAAGGAGAGGGCTTCCCCGATGAGACATGAAACCAAGAAACTACCTCTCAATTCCGCAGCAGATATCATCCTTCCTCAAACTCTTAACCCCTACTTAATATCTACCACCTCTACAACCATGGGTGCCGACTTCACTGTCTTCAAAGGTTCCAAAATCGGAGACATCATCGAGGATAAAGGTCATCGTGATCCAGGGCCCACCGAAGTTATCGTTAAGATATCCCACTGCGGTGTCTGCGGTACCGATGAGCATTTCCGCCATTATGAGCAAGGGCTCGGGCACGAAGGTATTGGGGTCATCACCGAGGTTGGATCCTCTGTTCAAGATGTTTCTGAATTCCGAGTTGGTGACCGAGTTGGTATGGGTTGGTTCCACAAGTTCTGTGGGCACTGCAAGCCGTGTGTGACAGGTATTTATTGACGTTATCCTTGCGGAGGAGCAACTCTTACTCAACTAATCACAGGTCAACAAACCCAATGCGTCAACAGTACCTACTTTGGTACTTCAGATTGGGATCAAGGCTGCTTTGGGACTGCAGTAGCCTGGGATGTGTCAGCGCTGTTCAAGATTCCAGACGGCATTGCATCTGAAGACGCTGGTCCACTGATGTGTGGAGGCGCCACTGTATGGAGTCCCCTATACGATGCCGGTCTAAGACCCGGTGACCGTGTCGGCGTTCTAGGTATTGGTGGGCTCGGTCACTTAGCCATTCAGTTCGGGTCCAAAATGGGAATGGAGGTGGTCGTGTTCTCGAGCACCAAATCCAAGGCGCAGAATGCCCTCGATTTTGGTGCATCGGAATTTCACGTAGCCAGTGGATCAGAGAAATTGAGTGGCATAGCCAAGCTAGACGCTCTCCTGATCACTACCAGCGTCATTCCGGAGCTCTCCCGGTGAGTATTTATTTCAACAGTCTCGATTACTATAGCTCACTGTTCTTCTGTCGCAGATACTTGCCTATCTTAGCGCCCGGCGCAAGAGTCTTTCCTTTGACAATTAGCACTGAAGCTATGAAATTCTCTCCGCTAGAGTTGATCGCTGGCAGCCTTAGAATCATTGGGTCGGGGATTGCACCAACCGCTAGTGTTCGAGCTATGTTGAAATTCGCTGCGAAGCACAACATCAAGCCTCAAATTGAGAAGTTCCCTCTGACCCAGGACGGTGTGGTCGCAGCTATGCAGAAGCTGAGAGATGGCAAGATGCGTTATCGCGGAGTGTTGGTAGCACCCTGATGCTAGAGCAGCAGGGAGGACTATATTAGTAGTCACTACTACTGTTCAGTGCCTAGTCGAAATATAAATGGTAGGACTTGTTAAAGAACCACAGACTCTGCTCCTGGTTTCCGACACACGTAGCAGAGAGCCTTATCATGACCAACAATTCTCATTGACCGGGTGAACTACCCTGTCAGCACGGGAATGCGACTCTTCATTTGCCATGTTATCGTGCCGAGTTTTCTCAAGACATGAATGGCAAAACATTTCATATTTTGAGAGTGGTACAATACCATTGAAGTCTACTAGTCAAGTACCTCTACTTGCTCTCTAGTCTGATACTCTCTTAATCGTGGTGGTACGGACGATTCAACTAGATAAGTGGACGTTTATGTAGGTTAAGTTATACCAAAAACGTAATAGAACCGATGCTGCTAGCATCACTTAGACTACTGTTAGAACATGGGTATCACCGCATTGGAACTCCTAGTCTCATCAAAATACTTAGAGCTCAAGAGGAGATAAGACTTAGATAGAGACTCTCGCGGAAGTGGAATTACATTTTATATGTAAGGCAGACGCTTCTACTATCAGCCTCTATTAGGTCTATGACCCTGGTTTAGCCAATATCTACTTGTATGCCTATACTCCCCTTCGCCTATTTAATAACTATCTTTCCAGTTTCCCTTTAGCTCTCAGTTTGGCACCATATCTCCACAAGATGAGCGGTGCAGGGATACCAATCGCAACAAATACAAAGGCTAGTAGACTGTTGCCCCAGCCGTAGTCTAGGGTCTGATACATCTTCGGAGCAAAGAGGGGAAAGGAGAAGCTAGCAAGATTGTGAAGCAACTGACTCGCGGCACTAGCACTGGCAACGTGCTTCGGAAATGAGTCCATGACATATGCCTGCATTGCTTGAGTTCCAACTATGATCCCACAGCTGAAGATGGCGATGCCAATGTCCGGGAGCAACCAGAAGGTGCCTGCTTCTGCGGTCCAGCCATACCAGAAGAGTCTGATAGGGATAATAACAGCGCCAGGAAGCATCAATGGAATGCGGTATTCAGGCTGAGACTCGCCTTTTGCTCGTGCCTTGAGATGTCTCCAGATACGGTCCATCAAGTATGCCCCAACCTGAGCAGCAAAGATGCAGCCGACTGCAATTGCGATATAATGCAGTCCGGAAACAGACACGGATTGTCCATACCGCTCAATCCAGAGCGTAGCGAATGTAGACTGGACAATGTAGAGGATTCCATAATTATAGGCGAGGTAGAGCGACATGAGTTGGATGAGAGACTGTGTGAGGAGCAAGCGACAAGGACGTGCCAGACTAACCGTAAGAATAGAAGAAAATGATTGACTCTCTCGTTCGCCTTCGGTATAAAACTCCCTAACCGTTTGCTTCCCTAATTTACTAGCCTTGCGGTAGAGACTGGTCTCAGCATGGGTCTCTGGGAACAAGAAGAGAGCTGCTAGTATGAGCAAGGCATCGAAAATTGATAGGACCCAAAAGATCCATCGCCATCCAATTGAACCAGTAAGCAGACCGCCAATTATTGGACCGATTGCAGGACCGAGAAGTGGAAGAAAGGTAGAGATGGCGAACGAGCGATCTCGTTGTTCTAATCGCCAGCAATCTGCCAGAACCGGGTATTCGACCTAGAGAGGTATTTAATTATCAATCTATCCTCATGAAAGTTGTTCTTCGAGAATCTTATAGCGTATTGAGAGCTGCCTCCCAGGCCAGAGAAAAAGCGGCTTGCAATCATTACACCGTTGGTTTTGGAGAATCCACAGACAGTATTCCAAAGGATATAGAAGCAACCGGAAAGGAGCCAGACGCGCTTTCTGCCAAAGACCTCCGTCATAGGAGCCAACACCATAGGGCCAAATCCAAAACTGAGCACGAATATGGACAGGGTCATTTGTGTTGTTGCATCGTTAATGTGAAGGTCTTGAGCAATGGCTGGGAGAGCAGGAGCCATCATCGTGGATGACATCAAGGTAACCATCCCTCCGAGTGAGGTAAGAATGGTTACTACCCATTTTCTCCATTGAGGCCAATTAAAGGGGTTGGTAGGATCGTTGGGGCCGTCCCAAATAACCTAGGGCAAAGTAGGTACCTGGCATTTGGTGCGCGATGAGGCCAGAGGAGAAGGGAAAGTTAGATATAGGTAATACAGAGCAACAAAGAAATGGTCACTAACGAGGTAGGGGTCTTGTGTTTCAGGGATTGCTATTTCGGATTTATTTTCCATGAGGTCGGCGTCTCGTGCTGAACCCTTTTCGATGTCGCTCGAAATGGTATGGGGGATGAAATCCGGTACGGTGGGTTTCAATTTCATCGTGCGAATGCTGCTCTTTCTCTCGATGTTGATTGCCGAAGCTCGGGACAAGATGGCTGGATCAGTAGATGACATACTGTATTGCTTGGGTGGTACTGTAATTAATTTTAACGATATGAGTCACAACGTGGTTTTCGAGAGGAAAGGAAATTAAGAAGGCTATGGTTCGAAAGAGGAAAAGGGCGTGGGCGGTTTGACTACGTATCTCAACAACAGATCTACAAAATCCGAGCTCCGAGTTTCTTCCTCCGAGCAACACATCTTACTACATCATCTGAGAGAATTCTCCACTCAAAACAGACGTTTTCACACCGCCTAGGTTCCTCGCTAGCATATGAACTACCAGTTTAGGGAGTTGGGCAAATTCTAAGCACCAAAATCCTTCCATCGGCCCCACCATTCGAACACCGCCCCCCCCTCAACGTGTCGCATAATGGGATCTTGAAATACTAATGGCTCTGTAATTTTTCGTTACCGTCGCAATATTATAGGACAGAATATCCGTAACACCGTTGCTCACGTGCTTAAGTAAAGTATTCACGATAAATACAAAAGTGTGCGTATTGTTTCAATTTCTCAATGAGGGAACGATCTTACTTTACATGACCACAACGGATAGCTTTGGTAGGCTGCTTGTCCACCGCTCAGAACCTTTGTTGTCCCAAATACCCGGCAATGCGTCCAAAGCTTTACACACATTTGCGAACCCCGTTACAGTCCAGATATGGTTGAGGTGTTGCGTGAAAAATGCTCGATCAGATGAAGAGCTTGCCTCAGCGGCCCCCACAAAACTGGGCCAAACGAGGACATGAGCACCGGGATACGCTGGATCTACCCTAACCAATGCTTGTTTCAATAAGTCCACCTCATGTGCGATGTACTCCTCACCAACTAGAGACGTGGGGGAGCGGGCACGATATAGATAAATTCTGATAGCATGGCAAAATGCCTCATTGTACGTTTGTATATGGATCTGCGTCAGTGGAGAGAGGTCAGGTGGCTTATCAGAGCCAGATACGACGTTGAGGAAAGGGGTATTGGAAATCGCTGCCATATTGTTGAAGGAAGCTTCCTCGCTGACAATTGGTCGCCCGAAGAATTGGATACTATGAAGTGAGTCAGATTTCATACTGGGTGTAGATTGAAGTGGAAAGTACAGTGTAGACTGAGAACTTAGGAACTCGGAAAGAGGGCTCTGAAGAGGATGCCCCTTCCTTGCACGCAATAGCGCATCCAACATGTGATAAAGAATCATGACTTGCTCATCGCCCGTCACCAGGTCGCCTACAATCAGTAGGACGATAGTGGCCCAGGTAGACTCATCGAACACCGTAGTTGAATCAAGTCCTTCCTCTCGGAGTTTCTGGATGATTGCTGCTCGTCCCCGTTCGGCAGGAGCTCGAAGTTCTGGTCTACGGGGAATAAGGTGGAAAGCGGCGGCTACACAAACTGCACGTTGGACCATGCTATTTGACACGGCAAATGGTAATACATGGTGACGGTATCCGTTAGACTGGCCGTCAAAAAGGATCATAACTGGAGACACGTGCTCGGAAACTATTTAAAGAAGTGTCAGTGACGGTCTCCCTTGCTCATGGACTGTTTAAATCTTACAGTAGCCGAACATCCATCGTAAGTCAGAATTCATGCTCTCCAGTGCTCGTGGCAGCCGCAATTGGACTATGGAAACGCCTGCTTCCTCCGCCCGATGTGTTTGGCCCTCTTTGTCAACGATTTCTTGCTGCGATGGAATAGACCTGCTTCTGAAGTCACTCTGAGACTCCCCACTGATATAGCTTTGGACCCATCTCAAAGGTCGTGAGCACTGAAAGGTTGAGGATGGACTTTCATGCAGCTCATTTGGCGGTGCTACTGGCTTTTGGCGCTGGACGTCGGCAAACCGATACCGAATCCCATACCCGGGGCAGTTCAATCCCTTCTTGGAGCATTTTTGGCACCGATTGCCCGTTCTATCGCATTTGATCCGCCTTTGGACACAGTGGTAGCAGCCTTTCGGGTGTCTTGCCTTTTCCATCGATGCTCAGGCTGGAGATGGCGAGTAATAGTAAAATGTGCTCATGAGGGGCTATAGGTATTAAAACAGAAATCTGTAGCAAAAATGACGCCGAAATGGGTTGCTTCGCCTACCTGCGTACAATAATCAAATTATCTGGTGCGTTGCAAAGCCGCTGATAAGACTGATGGTTCGGTAACGGGATATCTATGATACTTCACCGAAGAAGACGCCAGCACTAAATCCGCGATAAGGAGTAATTACCTCATTCCCGTCCCAACCCCACTAAGCCAATCAAGTCACAGCGATATGCGTGCAAACTCTAATTGGTCTAAGTATGGTCGTTGGGGTGTTGCACACTCCGTAGAACTATTAGAACTGGTATAAATGCTAGGAGAACAAGCACAAAAGAGGCATAACATAACATTTAGATATCGGTTCGGACCAAATCTATGCTTTGTATACTGATACCGTTTGTATCGATAACAGAATAATTGCTAAGAAACAATATTGCGGCTAATATACCTTGCTGAGGATTTACTTTTCTTGCCATGTATTCCGAGAGGAATGAGATCTTAGCTATTGGGCTTACCAAGGGCACGTCGAACTTAGAATCGACGATGAATCTACTCATGTAAAGGTAATTGAATAATACAACAGCATGCTTCGCTCAAGATGATGAGAGTCTCTCTTAACCACCTCCGACGACTGGGATTTGTTGTCGCTCCTTAGCAGCTCTTAGCTCACGTGCAAGCTCCATCGCGGCGTTAGCACCATCCTCGATTCCCCCATCGATGAAACCTCTCCATCCCATGGCCCAATCGGCACTTGCAAAGAGGATGTTTCCCTGTCTTTCTCGTAGAACATCAAGATATGCCGTTGACATATTCGGTCGTAAGAACTCCCAAGTGCCCCTAGCAAACTCATCCTCATTCCAATCGTGGAAGACCAATCGCCGGATGTCTCTAAACTCGTCAGGCGCAAAAGCTCTGTATGCTTCTAGAGCATTCTTGCCACCGTTCTCTGCCAGTTTAAGCTGAATGCCCTCGTAAGAGCATCCAAATGCGACAAGATGCGTGTTTCCAGCTGGAGTTGTTCCATCACCGAATGTCCAGCTTAAGGGGCCCTCCCACTTCCAACCGGTGAAGGATCGTAAAGCCGGATTGGCAACCTCGGCATGGACTTTTGTGCAATGGTTGACGTGGCCAAGTGCTGATGCTTTACGCTTTCCTGGCAGCAAGGGGGGTGACCACTCAACATTATTTAGAACATTCAGTGGTATAGTTGAAATCGCACGCCGCGCTTTGAAAATATGGCCATCTCGTGTTTTGACCTCGACGTGCGTCCCACAGTCCATGACTGCAGCTATAGCTGAGTTGAACTGATAGGTCAGATTTCCAGTCGCGACAGCATCATCGAAGATGTTCCGTGCCAACGCTGATTGTCCATCTCGAAGTTTGAATGTCAGACATAGTTCGTTCAGCTCCTGAAGGTCATAATTATTCAAGGACCACCAGCGCAGGAATTCGAAGAAAGCAGAATTCCCCATTGTCCCACCCGAAGTAACTGATAGAAAAGTCTTCAAGAGCTGAAGTTCTAGGGGTGTCATTGTATCTTCGATCTGCGAGAACCGATCGGCAAATGACATGCTGTCGTAGTGGAGGACTTCGGGATTGAAGTGTGGATTGTGTGGGAAAGGGATGAGAGCCCGACCAAACTTGCCGTCGACATTGACAAATTTCCGAACAGCAGAGTTCAGTACTGATGCCTACATATTGGTCAGTACAGTTGTATATGGAAGCATTCGTACTACTTACCTCTTCCTCGTGGCTCAGGTGTGTGACCCCGGTTGGTCGTACAAATGTCGCTTTGTCAAGGCCCAGGCCCGTGACAGGTGAGACTTCAATAGCCTGGGTCATTTTGTAGCGAGCCATTTCACGCCATACGAAAGGCTGATTCCAATGAATCCAAGTGCCACCCATCTCATAGGGGTAGCCATCAATGTTTGATGACCAAGTTCTGCCGCCAATGCGATCTCTGGCCTCAACTAGTAATACATCGTGTCCCGCAACTGTCAGATCGCGAAGAGCTGTTAGGCCGGTGTAGCCAGCACCAATAACGACAACATCGTGGACTTTGTCTGTTGATCGATTCGAAGGTGGATTGATGACACCAATCGAAGGGATTCCACTCTCTAGGCCGCCTTGTTCGGTCCATTGATGACCTTCGCGGGTAGCTTCACCTTGTTGAAGCATGTTGATACAAGGGATATACATTGAGGATAACTGAACTTTGTAAAGAGATAACATTCAAGGTTAGGACGCAATGTAAGCAAGTTGTTGGTGTAGAAGCTGCAGAATGCTACTCTTTATACCCTTCGCCTTCTCCCGACTTACAACTTATCTTCAGATTCGGGAAACCTCCCCATCTCACTTTTCTTTCCTATCCTAGAAATCACCACGTTGCTTGGCCACTTGAAATATATTTCAATGATATCGCTGCAGGCCCCGCTATCTGTTGCGTCCGTGTGTTATCTTAGCTTCTCACTTTCATTGCCGAAATAGGAAATGTCGATATCATATCGCTTAGCTGGAGCTAACGAGACTTCTTATCGGGATCGCTTATCTGAGATTTTCCCCGCGGTTCAAAGAATCTAGATGAATCCCTCGTTTGCGATTCCATTTCAGGAATGGCCCAATCAAATCAGCGTTCAACTTCCGAAGGATCCTTATCACCCCATAAAACCAAAGGAGGAGAAAAACGGTCATTGGTGAGGCTGACTATGACAAAAGGTCATGCCCGAAAGGTATAAAAAGGCCCTTCCAAGCATTAAACTAAGTAACACACGGATCTTGGCTTATAGATGTCTCAATCATTCACCTAGACTCAAACCGCAAGATGAGCCTCACCAAAGACAGTGCCTCATTTAAGATCGAGGCCGAAGATGGTTCTCGTCTCGAAAGCAGTCGGTTCTCCAGACTTTCTATCTGTCTTTGCCTTCTATTCTAACTACAGAAATCTAGATGAATCCATCAAAGCCGGCTTCGTCGAAGATGGCAGTGACCTTGCCCGCCTAGGCATCGAGTCCCATACGAAACGAGATATTGGTCTGATTAACATTGTTGCCCTTGGATGGAACATCTGCAACAGTTGGGCAGCGGTGGCTGCAACTATGGTATTCTCTATTGTTTCTGGAGGACCTGTGACTCTTATCTACGGAATTATCCTCATCTTCGTGCTTGGTGGATGTTGTGCGGCAAGCATGGCAGAGCTTGCCAGCGCATACCCGACAGCAGGAGGTCAATATCACTGGACAGGGATCTTGGCTCCAAGGAGATGGAGCCGTGAGATTGTCAGTCATCCTTTGATCCAACGATTTTTTAGTCACTGACTCTCTAAAAGAGCTATTGCTGTGGTGCGTTAAACTTACTTGGCTGGCTTGCTACAACTGCTGGATTCATCATCACTACGGCTCAGTTGATCACTGGAATTGCTATGTTCTTACGACCGAGCTACGTGGGAGAATCATGGCATGTCTTCCTAATCTTCCAACTTGGCAATACCCTGTTTCTAGCCTACAACATGTTCTTGATAAAGAAGACATCTTGGATACATGACTTTGGGTGTAAGTGTATTTCAACTTCAAGGTTTTAACTAGGACTAACAAGTTAGTCATTATCTCACTCGTTGGCTTTCTTGTTATTCTCATTACTTGTCTGGCACGGAATCCTCCGAAGCAACCTAGCTCGTTCGTATGGGCAACATTCATCAATAGTTCTGGCTGGTCGTCCGACTCCTTAGCTTTTCTCATCGGCCTGGTGAACCCCAACTTCATCTACTCTGGCCTTGATGGTGCCATACATCTCGCTGAGGAGTGCACTGACGCGGCAAAGGCGGTGCCTAAAGCTCTGATGTCGACAATCGCGGTGGGCTTCGTGACAAGCTTGGCATTTGCCATTGCTATGACTTACTGCACGACGGATTTTGACGCTGTTCTTGCTGCTCCGTGGGTCCAATTCACACCCTTTCCAGCTTATCATATTAACAGTTTATGCTTAGGGTACCCATTTTAGAGATCTGGTCTCAAGCCACCAGTTCTCCTGCCGCCGCTGTGGCTTTTACCGTTGTCTTAACAGTCTGTGGCTGCTTTGCCGTTCTCGGATGTCACCAGACTGCTTCTCGGTTGACATATTCTTTCGCAAGGGATAATGCGATTGTCCTATCTCCTCAACTATCGGCAGTAAGCCAGGGGTTTGGCGTACCGGTGCTTGCCCTGCTGGCTAATGGGATTGTCGTTGGAGCAATTGGGTTTGTCTACCTCGGCTCGAGCACTGCCTTCAATGCTATGGTTTCCACCGGATTAATATTGCAACAAATCAGCTTTGCATTCCCAGCAGCCCTCTTAATGTACAGAAAACGGGCAAGTAGGTTTCTACCCAAGGAGCGATCCTTTCGGCTAGGGTACTTCGGTTGGGTTGCGAACGGATTGACAGTGGTACTTGCTGTGCTTGCTCTCATCTTCTACTGTTTTCCACCAGAACTTCCAGTCATGGCTGGAAACATGAGTTAGTAAACCTTCCTATAGTCTTGGCTGTAGCAGACTAACCAATGTGCTCTAGATTATGCTTGCGTGGTTATCGGAATCATGATCATATTTGCTGTTGCTAATTGGTTTGGTCACGCTTCGAAGAGGTATCGTGGCCCTTGTGGAGATGTAGTCTCAGACAATTATTAGATCTATGGTTCTAGCAGTCGCGTGATAATTTATACTCTGTCTCGCTGTTATATAGTATTTCTGTCTCCACACAGGAATTTCGAGCATTGAACATCGTTGTTGAGAACCTGACGTGCCTGAGTACAGCAAACCAGGTGGCCAAGATCAACAACACACAAGACAGAGGATTGCCACAGCGATCGATTACGCGTAAAATCTGTAGGTTAGTGTGAACCAGCTAGGATTTAATAATCGGTCAACAAGGTGCATGTCTGGTGGAACATAAGCGAGGGTCCCTTCGTACTTACTACTTACTCCTCAGCGGAGTGTAGATCCCACAGCGTCGGTATCCCGCTGCGGAGAACAAGCAGCTTAAATTAACCTTAAAAAGCCTAGCCGCGCCACTTGATAACGTTATATTCTGTGCTCTTCCAGCAGCGTCGCAGATCTCGGGTTTATTAACGCCCAAAGCCCTCATAATTCCGATCCTTCATTGTAATGTGGGAGCCGATCAAGCTTAAATGACTTCCAGCAGCATAAGCTCTGATGCGGGCAGGTCCTCGGCCGTCATTGAACAAGGCTGTGTAACAAGGCCATGACGTGGCATAATGTGCCAAGTCAAATTGCGTCGTTCCGGCAGAATCATTTAAGAAATTGGTCTGTTTAAAAAGCACACTAACTTTCTAAATACAATTAAATCACGACAGCCGATCCACGGTTCATGACCCAGCACGCATCTTTCGCCACTCGTTATCCTTGCCCTCAGCGGCGGTATCGACGCCGCCTCGGGCCTGCGTCTTCCCGGCGAACAACGAGGCTGGCATGATCTAGCCCCGATCCCAATTGCTCCGCGACAAGAACATACGACTGTTGTTCTCTCTAATAATACCTTTGCTATTTTAGGCGGCATTGTCCCCTACGGTGACTCAGTCACTACAACAAATATGATGCAGCTCTATGATATATCCAATGACAGTTGGAAATCCGCTGCCGACATTCCCATGCCACTAAATCACGCTAATGCTGCCGTGGTGAGTGGGAAGGTTTATCTCTTGGGTGGCCTTGCAGTGCTCGCAAACGGTACATGGAGCGCAGTTCCGGATGCTTGGGTCTATGATCCCAAAGTCAATGAATGGACGTCCTTAGTACCTATGCCTAACGGCACAGCAAGGGGTAGCGCAGCTATGGGTGTATATGGCGATACTATATATCTAGCAGGCGGGATGACAATACTCGTTCCTGGTGGTTACCAAGATTCTATCGCTACAGTATTAGTCTTTCCGGTACTTGGCTATCTGTCCCTGGTACTGCAGGATACATACCCGAGGGCAGAGATCACTCAGCTAGCGCTGTTATCGGGTCGAAATTCTATTTGCTTGGGGGCAGAAATTTCGGACAGTACAATGGCCGGGGCACGGTGTTCTCGCTCGACTTGGAAAATCTAGCCGAGGGATGGAAGACAATTTCAGACATGATGCCGACACCTCGAGGCGGAATATCTGCCGGAACTGTCGAAATGTCAGTTTATATCTTTGGAGGGGAGGGCAACAGGGATGAAGGCTCTAACGGAGTGTTCAATGATACCGAAGTCTAGAATGCCAAGACACAGAAATGGGCTAAATTAGGGCCAATGAGACTGCCAAGACACGGTACATCTGCAGTTGCCATTGGGTGTATTTATATTCCAGGAGGAGGCATAAGAGGAGGCAGCTCTCCTTAGGTTAGGGTTAGGGAATATGCCAAATATGTCAAATTCAATAACAGTAATAGAGTTTGAAACGCTTTGGGTGTCACTCTCCCAAAATTTATGGATTGAAATGATAAATATGGGCTTTTGGTAAGGCTCAGGAGGATGTATATTCATAATCATAGTTGAAAAAAGTTGTTCGTGTGCTGAGTGTACCTCATCCCTTGGGGTTACGCAATCAGCATGCGCAGCTCTGAATGATTGTGTGCCGATGCTATCTCAAGTGCTGAACGGTTGTCAACAGCTGGCACTCTCCGCCACTCGGAATATCTTGTCTCTCCTTCACTTCTCGATTTACTAAATCTTACCTTCCCTCACTAAACAGCGAATTGTATTGATGCTCCCCTCAACTGCCATCTTTGCTACCTGCGTAATACCGTCAGCGGCGGAGAGAGTAAAGAGATATGACACCTAATTTCCAGCGATTGGCTTCCAGTCTGCTTTCTTCATCACTCCCATGTGCAACGGTTGGGTGCTGCCGTCCAAATGTATATGTCATCAGGAGCTCCCCATCTGGCCCTCTACTGAGGATATTCGAGCCTTTACTTCCGTCTTCCCGCCGATAATCGACACAAGCAGGCGGGTACAGAAGACAGATCTTTCTCACGACGATTTTTCCTTCCTTTGATACATCACTTACAAATATTCGTCTTATACGATCTTATCGCCGGATTCAAGTGTTTCCTCGCTGATATCTTTGCGTTTGGCGATGGTGGGCACAAACTCTTGCGCTCGTTGAACTTTCCTCTTAAAAACCCACTCATACCTGAGCCTGCGTCAAAATAGGGCATCTATCCCCCGCATTGATGGGGGCAGTATAAGCCAAGCTGATGGTGACCATCCTGACGAAATCCGCAGCACCTATTGTGCGCGAATTTCTCGACATTGAGCAAACACTGAAGGAGTAAGCCAAACTATTGGACGACTGTGTAAGTCACTATCAATCAACCAGAGCGAAGCGAGAAAAGACAGAGTCTATCAGAGGAGCAATAGATGCGAGCAAAGCCCAGTGCGTATGGTGTTGAGTATTGGGTCAGCGGCCAAACCGTGCTCGGTGGAGCGAATAGTAGCCTAGGACAAATTCGGACAGGTGCATGTGGGGTTTCGGGGAACTAAGCATTTCGGTGACAAGGGTCGATTAGAATCCTATAGATTCATTGGAGGTAGAACCTTAGTACCATCAGCTTCAACATAGCTCTACGGTATTCAAGCACCTCTTGGTTTACATACAATGATGTGCTTACGATGTCTCTTTCAGTCAAACCGCTATGTACCTAAGCAGAAGTGTGTAGAATCAAGAAATTGGCACCCGAGAGTCTGAAAGTGGATATGGAGCAGTTGGGAATGGCAGGTTACTAACACTTCCGCTCGAGTAGGAGCAAACGCACAAGTTAGAATACGGAACAGAAGACTATACCATCTGCATGTGACCATAATAGCTCCCTGTCTTTATTTATCATTGCTGAGGTCTCACGCAATCGGGTTGCCGATGTTTGTCGGTCTGATCGGAGAGTCTCGGCAAGGCTAATCACGGCACGGACCATCCTACCCTGTAACCCCAGGGCATCAACAACGTCAAGCTTGCATTAACGAGAATAAATAGCTGCTAATCGATCCAGAAAAAAGAAGGAGCACCCGAGGTTCCTTGGGCGTGCTACTTAATCTTGCTTCGGATCTTGAAAGACTATTCTTTCTCTTATTATTATTCTTTCGAAACGAGCAGGAATGGGTTCCATTCAAGCTCTCGAAGGGCCAAATGCCAGCCTCGGTTGTGCAGTAATAAAATCATTGAGCCAAATTAGAGGAGTCGACGTTGACGAAAATCTGAAAATTCCATGTAAGTAAGCACCTCTATTGCTATGCTGGCGCTTCCTAACTCTGCGGCTAGTTCGAGGATGTAACGATGTTTTTGGAGCGCTCCATGAATTGGCTGGGCACCTGAAGTCCATTGGCCACAGCAGAGAAGCAGAAGCTGTCGAACATGTTGTCAGCATCTGCAAGACATCAAAGGACTATGGCGGTCTCGGTATACGAGAAGTGGAAAAAATAACCCAGGCAGAGTTATCAGAGATTAACTTTTTGATATCTGCATGTAAGCATCAGCTTCGATGGAACCGTCGCCGAAGCTGACATTGTGTAGGGCTCGAAGCTCTGAACTCTGCTGATGGATCCAGGCAACCCCATGTGCCGATAGAGATTAAGCCCGCTGGGAGACGGCCCATGACGCTCACTGAAAAGATATTTGCGATGAAAAGCATTGAGTGTACGGGTTCGGTTCGCCCTGGAGATACAATTCGCGTCTTTGTTGACTGGATTATGGCATCCGAGGCATCCTGGAGCGTGAGCAGAACCCATCATTCCTGTGGATCTATATTGCTGCTAAAATAAGAAACAGAGCATGGAGCGAACATACAATGAACTTGGCAAACCTGGAATCTTTCGTAACGATCGATTTTGGCTGGCAGGAGACCATGTTGTTGATCCGAGGGTCAGCAACCACCCCGCAGTGCAGAGACTTGTTGCATCCTCGGAGAGAGCGAAGAAAGTTTTCAAAATGACCGAATACCAAGGCATGAACGTCTGTTCGCCATTCTAGTTATCAAATAGCGTCGGCTGACGTGCATCAGTACACCATCATGCATACGGAGTTCTATCGTGAGCGAGCACAGCCGGGAATGATCGTCATAGGATCCGATTCTCACACTTGTTCGTCTGGCGCAGTTGGATGCCTCGCAATAGGCCTTGGGGCTGCGGATGTTACAATGGCTATGGTCACCGGTGAGATATGGTTCAAAGTACCGGAGTGTGTGAACATTCGACTAGTTGGTAAGCCCGGGAACGGTATCGGGGGAAAAGATGTGATCCTCTACATCCTGCAGCAGCTCAAGAGAAACACTGTCGCTGCTGACAGAGTTGTCGAATATACTGGACCTGGATTGAAGTACCTCTCAGCAGATGCTCGGTTCGCTATTTGCAATATGACTACGGTTAGTCCTTGAACTCTAAGTAAGGTAGTAACTTGCTGATAGCGTCATAGGAGTTTGGGGGCATCACAGGCATTTTCGTTCCGGACGCTGTAACTAATAACTTTATCAGCACGCGGAAAGTTTCTCGACACAAGAATTCTGCACACTACTTTCGTCCGGACGACGACGCTGAGTATATAGAGACTCATATCATCGACCTTTCAGAAACGGAGTCTTTTATTGCCAAATATCCGAATCCTGATGATGTTGTCCCAGTCACGGAGATGAGTGGGACTTCGCTAGACGGCTGCTTCATTGGGGCTTGCACGACCGCCGAAGAAGACATTATACTCGGGGCTCTTATTCTTGAGCAGGGTCTCAGAAATGGTCTTAAGCCAGTGCCAAGCGGAAAGCGGAAGGTGGTTCCCGGATCTCTTCCGATACTGGACCGTCTGCGTAGATCTGGCCTTGCAGATATTTATGAACAAGCTGGCTTCGAAATAGGGATTCCTGGTTGCAGTTATTGCGTTGGTATGTCGGCCGACAAGGCTTCAGAGGGTGAAGTTTGGCTTTCCTCTCAGAATCGGAATTTCGAGAATAGAATGGGCAAAGGTGAGTCATTCCATGGGGTAGCTCGCTTTTTGGCTGGAGAGCTCCATTGATACTGATTTGTATGAAGGTTCAATTGGCAATCTTGCATCTGCAGCTACTGTTGCGGCATCGTCCTTTGACATGAAGATCCAGGACCCGCGCCACCTTATTGAGCGTATTGACCCCGTAAGATGGGAAAGCCTAAGAGGTCGCGGCTCGCTCCAGGCAATCGACGGTAAAGTGCCACATTACGTAGAGCCGTTCAGTCCAGATATAGAAAAGACAACCAGAGGTGCAGGCGCCGTGGAGATTGGTCAAACAAACAATAGTCGAGACAGCACGCTTAGCAATCCGCAGAATGACGCACATCCTAACAGGGTGGCGAATATGATATCCGGGAAAGTTCAAAGGCTTGGAGACTTTATTGACACCGATGCTGTAAGAAATGAATCGCTAATATTGGAAAGCTCGGGACTAACAACATTAGCTGGCTCCTGCACAGTTCCTGATTGAGTGTCAGACAAGTGAAGCTCTAGGCGCACACTGCCTTGAGTTCACCAACCCTGGATTTAGAGAACGCGTCAAGAGCGGTTTCGATATCGTTGTCGCTGGGACCGCATTTGGGTGTGGCTCGTCTCGGGAACAAGCCGTCTCGGCGCTGCTTGGTGAGTTTAAATAGCCATCGTCACAGGCATTCTAAACGCAAGGCATTGACTGACGTATAATCTTAGGGTGTGGCGTAAAATGTGTCATTGCAAAGTCATTTGCATTTATATACAGTCGCAATCAACCTAGTCTAGGCCTACTGGGGATTTCAATGGCAGACGATGAGTTTTACGAGGCCGCGAAGGATGGAGTTTCTATTCACATATATCTCGCTATGAACATCGTCGTCGTGGATGATAAGAACTACTCATTCCAGCTCAGCAGTATGGAGAGGGAACTCATTGATCTCGGTGGAATTACGCCTGCCTTTATTAAGTTTGGAAAACAGCTCTTTGATGCGCTGTGCTCTAGTGGGAGTGTAAAGAAGCAGGGCCCTGTTCAAGAAAGTACACTTTCCGGCTGTGGATCATCACTAGAAGTTCTTAAGTGGTAAAACAAAGATTAACGTAGAGGACTAGGTAGATATGGTGATGTTATTATTACTAGGACCATTATCTCGAGCTAGATTCAGCTAGCGCGAGTATATCTTATTTTGTTTTAGCCAATGTCTGGGCATGTATAAAGCCTTGACTGATTCTTTAAATAGTCACAACATACCTTTATTGGCATGACGGTATTTGCTGTTTTTTTGCATTCTTTATCAGGGGATGAAAACGCCCAACTTTTTAAACAACCCAACCTGGGCTTCGAACCATCTATGGTTCTATTGAATTGAAACGAAGATTTAGCCATAATTGATTGATCTGAGTAACCCTCTGTATGATGGTCATAATTAATTCTTGAAATTTCTTAGTATGTATATTTTCTGGATATGTCGAGACTCCCTGCCTCGAGCATCTGTAACTTACCACATGCTAGGAGCTAATCCGATCCAGTTCGTAACTTGTACCGTGAATATGATGTAATCACTCATCTATAACCAAGCTCATCGCCCCCCTGCTCACTTGAGCTTGCCGAAGGTGGGAGTCGCCGAAGTTCGCCGGCTCCCACAACCCCCGCATTATGGATCGTATAGTATGATCGGCGGGAGTAGATAATCTAATGACTTGGCTGGGAGGACTGGATGATGATTCGAATTATTTTAAGATATTGAGTATTTTGTCAGTTGTTGCTGGCAGAAGCTGTCCACAAGCATCGGCTTACCATGACGCGAACTATTCCCGCCGTCTACTATCGCGGAGGCAGCAGCAAAGCTGTATTCTTCCGCCGCGAAGATGACATCCCCAAGGCCGGACCAGCCTGTGACATCCTCATCAAACGACTGATGGGCACCCCGGACCCAATCCAAATTGATGGCATGGGTGGCTCTCGGATCATTACCTCTAAAGTAGCTATTGTACGAAGATCAGATAGGAGTGATGCGGATGTTGACTACACATTCGCTCAGGTAGGCATCACAGATGACACAATTGGATACGATGGGAACTGTGGTAATATTTCTGCGGCAGTTGGCCCATTCGCACTGACAGAAGGGCTGGTCAAACATAATCGGCAAGGAACAAGCATTGCTGAAGGACTTACTACGCGGATGGTCCGAATCTATAACACAGGTACTAAAAAGATTCTTGTATCCCATGTTCCCGTAGATGCACATACAGGAGAGCTGGTTGAGTCTGGAAATTTCATGATTGCGGCTGTGCCCGGAGCTGGAGCGCCGATTCTGATGGATTACGGCAAGGTGAGAAGCTAAAAGTTGCTTCCCGCGGAATGGGATGTGGTTAACGTTGGCAGACTATCGGCGCAGCCTGCGGAAAGAGGTTGCTACCGACTTCAAAGGCAATCAACAAGATCGAGTTCGGAGATAGAGACATCAGCATTACTATCTGCGACGTGGCAAACCCTATCATCTTTGTTTATGCCAGGGATGTGGGTCTCTCAGAGAGTGAAACCGCTGATGAGATCAATAACGAAGACACTATAACCAAGCTCAGAGAGATCAGAGGGAAAGGTACCCAACTGATGGGAAAATGCGACGACTGGAGGAAAGTTGACAAGCAGTCTCCTTTCCTGCCTATGGTAGTAATGGTAGCGCCGGATACAAGCGAGAAAGGACATTTACTAGCCCGCCTTATCCTTGACAACAAATGTCATGACTCGATGGCGGGAACAGGAGCTATTTGCACAGCTGCCTGCAGCAGAATATCCGGGTCTGTCGTTCATCAACATTTAAATACAAGCGCGGTTGACAAGAGTACATTAAACATCCATCACCCTTTGGGCATCATGCCTGTAGCGGTGGTGATGAAGAAGAGCACAGAGAACTCAGCTCTACCAAAGTTTGAGACTTTATCCTTTATCCGAACAGTCAGAAAGATCATGACGGGACATCTCCACGTACCTGCGGAGGTTGGGGCCCTCTTGAATGACCAGATCAGTACTTCGGGCGATACTCTCAAAACTCCGGAAACTAACGAGCGTCGGAATATTACAGACGCCTTATGTCGCTTTGTTTATACCTTAAACTTCAACGACATTCCCCGGGCTGTTACCCAGACACTCAAGGACCTACTCATTGACCACATCGGCGTTGGAGCTAATGCCGCTTTATACTCCGAATCTAGCGAGGTATTCCGTAAAGCAATCCGTAATCTGGACTTCCAAGGGGGCAAGAGCACAGTTTATGCCAAGGGTAAGAACTTCGTCCCTTCAAAACGCGGCCTTGCTCAACGGGGCTTTTGCTCACTCATTTGACTTCGATGATACCTTCAGCGCTGGTGCTAGCCACCCTGGGGCATGCGTTATACCGGCCGCTCTCGCACAGGCTGAAGCGTCCAAAGCAAGTGGCCGCATCCTCCTCACTGCGCTTGCAGTGGGCTACGAGGTCTCTTGCCGACTCTCTCGCGCATTGGGAACCGGCGGCTACCCCCGCGGCTTTCATAACACCAGTACAGCCGGTATCTTCGGTGCTGTCGCCGCCGTTGCGAAGATCAGGAGCTTACCTTTTGCCGAGATTAAAGATGCCTTTGGTTTAGCGGGTTCCAAAGCTGCCGGATCCATGCAGTTCCTCGAAAACGGGGCATGGAATAAGCGTCTGCATCCAGGCTTCGCTGCCCACGATGCCTTCACCTGCGTCGCTCTAGCCGAGGCAGGGGCCACAGGCGCGAGTCAGAGCATCGAAGGGCGATGGGGATTTCTACAAGCCTATACTAACGCTTCAAATCTCGAAAACCTTACTGAGACCCTTGGAAACGAATGGATCTTCACCTCGACGGCGATAAAACCATTTCCAGCATGCCGTATGACGCATGCCGCCATCGAGGTAACAGACGACATGAGATCCTCGCACTCAGCTAAAGAGCTTTCTTCCCGGATCGTTGTCCGGCTCTCCCCAGCATGCTTCAACATTGTCGGCGTCCTAGATCAAAATAAACGACACCCAAAAACGGTCGTCGACGCGCAGTTTAGTGTCTACTACCAAGTAGCCGTGGCGTGGCTGTATGGCTCCGGGCTGGGCTGGACAGCTTACTACGCCAATATTATGGCGGATAACAGAGTAGCAACACTTTGTGATCGTGTCGAAGCAGTGAGCGATGAGAATGTCCAGGATCTCGAGGCAAGGATGAGTTTTTTAGGAGCTGATGGGGTAAAAATAGGTGATGGCGGTTTGGTACATCCGCTAGGAGAGGACGAGAATCCATTTGGGAGCGAAAAGGTGAGAGCAAAATTTCGGAGTTTGGCACAGCCGGTTTACGGTACGGATGTGACGAGTGAAATAATTGCAGCTGTTGAGGATATAACAGATATGGCAGCGAGGGAGCTTGTCGACCTACTTTAGTTTCAGTTTGCTTGAAATTATCCTAGATTACACGGCTACTTTAGGTTGTTCTATAATCCGAGGAGTAAATGTATGTGGGTGTACCTCAGCCCCCAGTTTTCTGTCACAGGTAGACTACATGTCCAGAGAAGTTTTGTAAAGAAAAGTCAATGGAAGGGACCAAGCCCGCTACTTATACGGCTAAACCATTTTATAGCTACACATGTTCCAGTCCCATGTTACACAGGGAATTAAGCGGTATGGTCCTCTGTAGCCCACTATGTTCTTCCCAGTTTGGCTGTTTCCTGAGCGGACCGGGAAAAAATAGATGGGCATAGATGTAAGCTGACATCTATTACAAAATCATGTGAGCTATTCGGTAGTGATAGCGACAGCATGGCACCAGAATGCAAGAATCTGACGGCCCTTTTTTTTGATTCTCTACATAACATGTTACGACTACTTCCTAAATAAACGTACATTTGAAAAGGAACATGATAACCCAGGTAACTTCCTACCTCGGTAAGTGGTATGAGAATTTGAAATTTTGCTGCGAATTGTGACTAAGAGTTTGCATATCCCCTGACCTGATCATTTTGTAAGCTGGGACTTTCGTCAGCCCCTATAGACATATTTGCGTCCCATTCAAAAGATTCTTGTTCCACTATGGGACTAGTATCTATAATATTTATCTCTTCGTACCCCTCAGACAGCTGGGTATACAACTGGCCATTGGAATCAAAGTCATATTGGAGTGGGGACGTCAACTCCAAGTTACTACCAGTCGGCGGTTCCCGAGTGACTGTTGTAGAGTTATTAGTTTCAATATATGCATAGGTTTTAGAACGGTCTGTAACTTCTGAGTGTTCTCTTTCATGCTCAACCGGTTGCTGGCTATTCTCGGTCGTTTGGGGCCAAGTGGCTGAAGATGTAAAAAAGTGTTCAGTAATGCCGATGTCAACGGCAGCCCTTTTCGAAGCCCCTTGGAGGATCCTAGCAGCACAATCTGCTGCATTATAAGTATCTCGAAGTTGATCTAGACTTTGCATGCACCAGAAGAAATGGCGCCTAGCAAGCTCGCGGGCTCGTGGTTCCGGGTGCTTCATTTCGAGAAGATGGACCATCATCGCAGGAAGGATAATAGTGATGCCAACGCCAGGAAGAAATCTATCGAGTTGAAGTTGATGCAATTCATTGGCCATCTCGGAAATACGTAGCGCTGCGTTGAATACCTTTGTCCGCGAGCGCTCGCGGGATAGCACAACAGCTGTCGAGGACCCAGGAGAGGATTGGGCCTGAGGACGATAAAGCGCTATAATAGTGGCACAGTATAGCATAAATAACAGTGCTCGGTGGATGATAAACATGGAATTACCACCTTCAACGTCGGACAGGCTCAACTTCCGGGTACGGCAGCAAAGAGGCAGGGTCTCGACCCAGTTATCTAGGTCTCTTGTAATCGCCTCCACATTGACGCCGTTCGTGTTTTGAATCGGGTGCAGCAATACCCTGCTGCTGGTTGTGTCGGTAGATAAATTGGGCTGTCGCACCTGCGAATACTGTGTTTCAAGGACGCGGTGGATGTTGACAGAGAGTGCCGCCATGGAAACGCACATAGACGCGAGCTCGCGCTGTACCTTCTCAATTCTCAAGAATGTACTCTGTGGATAGACGTGCTCCCTTCCACCTGATAGACACTTGATCTCAAAATCGTCTTCCTCCAGCATAGGTACGTTAAAGTCTCCAGCTATGATCCATAGCGGCTGTCTGAAACCGAGAGAGACCAAGCAGTCTCGCATGTAGCAAGACCACCAGATTCGTCTTCGCAATCTTTGTTGCGAGGTCAGAGCAGGTCCTGGGTTATCATGTAAACCGGTTGTGTAAGCCAGCGAGATTGCCAAACCCATCCAATGCGATGGGCCTTTCTCATCGTCTAGGTCCTCATGCCAAAATGTCATTAATAGCAACGCCTGAATAAGGACAATAGGGTCCCTCTCATAATCGAAGTCATAGAGTAGCTGGTAGCTGTTAGCACATGGAAGGATAAAGCATGAGACAGCAAGAGTTACCCGTGCTCGCCGGAAGTATGACCGCCTAGCATCCTTCCGCGAACAGAATCCTGCCCTGTGGAGCAGCTTGAGATCGACAAATGCTGTGCTGGCAAACATGACAGCTTGTAACAAGAGCAAGCTTATTCCTTGAGATGATCTCGTATTGTTATGTTCAAATATCGACCCTAAAATGCCATGCAAGTCTAGTATGGGCATGTAAGGATACACATATTCGACGAAAGAGTGTAGCAACGCATGCAATAACAGAGGGTCAGGGATATCCAGAGCTCCCTTTATTTCAAGATATTTGACATCTTCCTTATTCATTTGAGGACACAGGAGTCTTACAAACGGCGGAAACGAAGTCGGAGTCAACGACCTATTATTTCCTTGAAGCCGTGCGTCATCGGAAGACTGAGACGAAGTGACAGAGCCACTGATCTTGCTAGGACAGAGTTGTGAGGGTCCACCCAATAACTCTGTGTAAGACATTAGTTCGAAACTTTGGTAGTCTTCTAAACCATGACCAAATACTGTGATTGCTGGTTAGTATGAGACGCATTGATTAGCAAAGAGGATAAAGTATGTGGCTTGAACCCTGCGAATGACACTCCCATACAGACTCTTCACCTGATGATAAGTCTTACCAGCTGTGGTTGAGAGAAGACCAAGAGCAAGGTCACCAATGGCAGTGCATTGTGATTCATGTTCTGGTTCATTGATAGTCTGAGGCGTGGATGAAGACCACTTGACAGGTGGCAGCCTTTTGTTGATATCGACGCCAACATCCTGCGAAGGGACTTTAAGAGGTTGTACCGTTGTCGGTACCTTTTCAACCACACTCGATATCGAGAAGGTCTTCCTAAACTTGGGTTACTACTTATCATAACTTGTGGTGATATCTTTAGGTGCACCCACTTTCCAATACGTTTTAATTCCACATCACACTGTGGAAATCTTAGCTAGGGCTCGAGGACAACCTATAGGTGAATACTGACATTAACACCAGCCCAGCGACAATTTGCGCATGGTCTTTCTTCCATCGCGTTGCATCGCACCTTGCGCGAACGGCAGACCAAGCAAGCTGCGCGACGCTTCCATCTCATTCTCGCCGGTCTTGTCATGCTTTGGGGGCATTCGTTTGCCAATGTAATGCGATGGTTCTGAGTAATGTTATCTTCCAGGGACATAATTTCGATCTCGATCTTTCAGTTACAAGGGCGATAGCTTGAGAGGAAGGTGTCTCTCAGAATGATTTACAGTAGAAGGCGATTTATGCGCCAATTTCGGCGACGGTGTATCTGGAACTCAGTGTAGGTGATCTTACGGTACGGAAAACGGAGCGCGGGACATTTTGATCCCAGGAACGTAGAATTATCATTACCACGGTGGCAAGAGTAAAGATGATGGAGGATTTGTGACCACCTAAACCTGAGCCGCTAACGCTTCGCCGAGTTTGGCCGGAGCAAACAACACTGGCCGATCGTGGAGTCCTAGTCCTCTTGTAGCCGACAAACGTGCTTTGCCAAGGTAGAAGCTGTGGCTGTTGCAGGGTTGAACGGAGCTAAATGCTTCCCAAAATCCCAAAGTTAGTGACAGACTAAATATTATTAACGCCCTTGAGTGGCCAGACTGGTCTTACCGGTAGAATGAGAGTGGCTGGTTCGTGAAGAAGTTGGACCTCGCCGGATTATGTTTCCGAATATCTGATGTGGGGAAGCAGAAAGAAGTTACCTACAGCGGTAAAGTATGATAGAGGCGACTATTCATGTAGTACTATTGAGGCAGACTACTCACCCACATCATTTGGCACTGAGACAAACTGGATCAGGGCTGATTAATTATCTTCATTATCCTCAAATATTGACCCAGAGAAACAAATTGAGCATACTGCACGAGTTGCTGTTTTCCACTTCTAGATTCCTGACGGAGGCACTTTCCAAGTACCAGAAAGTCGATGCTACCATGAGGCTTCCCCCAAAGTAAGTAATGGCAATTCTACGTGCCCAACTTCTATCCAAGATCAAACGTGGTGTAAAGCTTCTGTATAGATGTTGAGATAGTTACAGATGTCGTGGCTTTGTACTGTCCGGAATCAGCTAGACTAACAAAGTCATCTGCAAGCGGCGAGAGCTGCAGTACATCCAATCAGAAACTATGCTTTAATAATGGGAAATAAACCCGGGTTTGTAGATGTAGCGCAAGTTGTAGCACTATACCATATGATACTGCTATGACTGGTAGCTTTTTACTAACAGAGATGATGATGATCAAGAGTGTTGAGGTTAGTGAATGATTTATGTTATCCTATTCATTCATATTGACCAACCGCCTCCTCTCATTCGTGCCTACATGCTGCTGCTCTGCGTGACGGCTTCCCCACAGTATAAGTCCTAGCTACGTCTTATAGAACTGCATGGCTCCTAGTAGATGTACCTGTAGTTTGGATGCTTGTCGCAAAGCTCCTCCAACGTCTTCCTCTCGTCAGGGTTGACCTCGCTTCTTTCATGCCACATTTTCGCTGTCTGGTCCTTCTTTACATTGTCTCTCCTCATAATCCAGGCCGCGATAATGATTTGTATGAAGCAAAGAACCATCAGACCAAGGAGGACACCATGGCCCTTCATGAATCGTGGCGGAGTGGTATAGATCTGCGTGCTCATAATAGAGAAGCACTGGATGAAGACCTGCGCCATGAAAGTAGCCGTTGCTCTTTTAGTGTAACCAGCGTTACTGGATGGGATCTAAGCCGAGCAGATAACGATACCGGGGTAAACCGCCGTTGTGATCAAGCAAGCGACTAGAAGAAGCACAACTTTATTTGTCGTAGTCATCAATATGATGAAACCCACAATGGCCACGGCAGTGAGGATCAGTAATGGTATCGCTTTTTGGTTCAGTTTGTCTGACACGCGAGCAACAAGAAGTAGGGATACAAAAGCGCAGCCGTAAGGGATCATTGTGTACAGCTGTGTCGTGACTGGAGTTCAAACATTAGTGATTTCCCCACGATCTAGGGTTCTGAGTCATGCTGGAAGGTTGCTTACGTTGGGAGAAACCAAATTCATGAATGAATGTCGGCAGGAAGACACCAAAAGCAGCAAGGGCAACTCCCAAAGTTGCCACGATGTAAGCCAACATCCAAGCCTTGGGATCTTTAAAAGCTTCCAGCATCTGCCAGAACTGAATCTTAGCATGCATGACATGTTGAGCTGTTATTTATGTTAGAAAAGCCTTCAGAACATTCCACTGCACTAAATGCCTGGGAATTGCTTACCAGCAACCGATCGTTGAATGATGAGCCTCCTCTCTTCTTCTTTACGAAAAAAGATGGAGCATTCATTCTGAACTTCATTCTCAGGAAAGCGAGGGAGTAGACACCAAACCAAGATGCCCCAGGCCACAGTTGGAACACCGTCGATAATGAACATCCACTGCCATGATCGAAGCCCTCGCGCTCCCTCTAGGCCAACGCCAACTCCGTAAGCGACGAGGCCAGCGATGGCACCTGCAATCGGGGTCGTGCAGTATACATAACCTTCAAACTACAGTCAGCCACCTGTATAGTTTCAACCATCCGCTCATTTGTTTGAACTCACCTGCCCGAACCGATAGCTCCTCCCGGCGATACCATAGTGATAGATAGAGGAACGAAGTCTGCACTGTAGCTTCACCACAGCCTAGCAAGAGTCGAACAATCATTGCTTCACCGTAATTGGTGACGTAGGCGGTGCAGGTGCCACAAATACCGAAAACGATGAGAGAAAGAACGTAGACCGTGGGGGCATGGAACTTTCTGATCAGAAGGAAGGCAGGAAATTCGAATATCATGTAGCCGAGATCTGAGAAGCTATGTGTCAGAGTTGATATTGGGAAGGGATTCGAGGTGTTTTCTCACAGAACATCATCAAACAGTTAAAATATTGGCCATTGGTGAGTCCAACGGCTTGCTAGAAGCCTCGAAGCCTCGCATTTCCTATGGCACCACGATCCTAAGACAATAGTCAATACTGTCCTCGTCAATCTTAAGGCTCACGATGGCATACCAGATAGGCGAAGAAGAACCCGCCAGCGAGCAAGCTCGTAATCAAGAGATCTTGCTTTAGAACCAGCCTTTTCTCAGCCTTTGACTTCTCAGCTGGTAGATCTGAGACAAGTTCTCCGGCTTCAATGATTTCTTCAAGGTGATTGTTTTCAAATGAGATTTTATCTTTGTTATCGGGCATGTCTGCGGTCAACGCTTAGTGCTGTGGCTTGATCAAAGCTAGTAGGCGGCTCAAATGGACTCGAGAGGTTGTAACGAGGTTTTGAAATAGAGATAACGTAAAACATAAGCATATGTCACATATAGGCATGTGTCACATTTTTTCCAGATCTTAATTTTTAAACATTAATAAAACACAATAGACTACTCAATCAATTCAGACTCATCACTATCCTCTTCTTTAGAGATCTCAATCGCTATCTCACAGGTTCTTGCATTATGACCGGGCTGGCGGCATAGCCCATAGCGCTATTACTTTAATCTAGCTGCTCCTCTCTGGCTACCTCTTCGTGATGATTCGGCCTGTATCTGCGCATTAGGATCTATTTGATCAATTGCATCCCTTCCTTCCTATATAGTCACCTTCCCTTTATCCTGTAGCTAGGTCCGCTTTGCCCTATGCCTCTTGCTAAGGGTCGCATTTGCCTGCCGAAGGTCCTGCATCTTAGACTATAAGAGTATCACTTGATATATAATTGCCTCTGCTCCTTTAGAAAGAGAAGTCAAGGCCTTTAAAATAGAGGCTGGCGAGCTGCTTTGATGCTAATGGATTTGTCTTTTAAGGTATTCTAACTGAGATTTAGTCTCTCTAGCTATTCTTAGTGTCTTTGAGACTTAAGGGTTAGGGAGGCTAGGCTCCTCCTTAGTAGGCATTGGAGTTTATAATTGCATATTAAGCTTTTAAATTATTACTTTTAAGTCTAGAGGAATAAGCCTTGCCCCTTTAAAATCTCTCTTAATATTTTTCTTTATAAGGGAAGCTTAAAAGGTAATATAAAAAGTTAAAAGAAATTTAATCTTTAAAATATAAGTTATAGAGCTTTTAATTAAATGCTTTATTTAATGCTTATATATTTACTTAAGTAGCTTAAAGTAATTAATATTAAGAGGCTAAAGTAAGATAAATATAGCAATATATAAAGTATAATAATTTTATACTCCTTATAATAGAGCTTAAAATTAATTATATAATAGCTTTTATACTTATTTAAAACTAAGAGTTAATATTACTTAATTAATTAGCATTTTTTATAATAATTAAAATACTTTAGTTGCTTTAAGCTAGTCTTATTATTAATTTAACTATTTTAAGTTATTAAGATAGCTTAATTACTTAAGAGATTATAATCTTAATATTAAGTT